>JARQWZ010005340.1:17500-80496 GCA_033150135.1 Gobio occitaniae
TGTCTGTATATCTATATGTCTGTCTGTCTTTCTGTCTGTATATCTATATGTCTGTCTGTCTGTATATCTATATGTCTGTCTGTCTTTCTGTCTGTATATCTATATGTCTGTCTGTCTGTATATCTATATGTCTGTCTGTCTGTATATCTATCTGTCTGTCTGTCTGTATATCTATGTCTGTCTGTCTGTATATCTATATGTCTATATGTCTGTCTGTCTGTATATCTATATGTCTGTCTGTCTGTCTGTATATCTAGTCTGTCTGTCTGTCTGTCTGTATATCTATATGTCTGTCTGTATATCTATCTGTCTGTATATCTATCTGTCTGTCTGTCTGTATATCTATCTGTCTGTCTGTCTGTATATCTATATGTCTGTCTGTCTGTATATCTATATGTCTGTCTGTCTGTATATCTATATGTCTGTCTGTCTGTCTGTATATCTATATGTCTGTCTGTCTGTCTGTATATCTATATGTCTGTCTGTCTGTCTGTATATCTATATGTCTGTCTGTCTGTATATCTATATGTCTGTCTGTCTGTATATCTATATGTCTGTCTGTCTGTATATCTATATGTCTGTCTGTCTGTATATCTATATGTCTGTCTGTCTGTATATCTATATGTCTGTCTGTCTGTATATCTATATGTCTGTCTGTCTGTATATCTATATGTCTGTCTGTCTGTATATCTATATGTCTGTCTGTCTGTATATCTATATGTCTGTCTGTCTGTATATCTATATGTCTGTCTGTCTGTATATCTATATGTCTGTCTGTCTGTATATCTATATGTCTGTCTGTCTGTATATCTATATGTCTGTCTGTCTGTATATCTATATGTCTGTCTGTCTGTATATCTATATGTCTGTCTGTCTGTATATCTATATGTCTGTCTGTCTGTATATCTATATGTCTGTCTGTCTGTATATCTATATGTCTGTCTGTCTGTATATCTATATGTCTGTCTGTCTGTATATCTATATGTCTGTCTGTCTGTATATCTATATGTCTGTCTGTCTGTATATCTATATGTCTGTCTGTCTGTATATCTATATGTCTGTCTGTCTGTATATCTATATGTCTGTCTGTCTGTATATCTATATGTCTGTCTGTCTGTATATCTATATGTCTGTCTGTCTGTATATCTATATGTCTGTCTGTCTGTATATCTATATGTCTGTCTGTCTGTATATCTATATGTCTGTCTGTCTGTATATCTATATGTCTGTCTGTCTGTATATCTATATGTCTGTCTGTCTGTATATCTATATGTCTGTCTGTCTGTATATCTATATGTCTGTCTGTCTGTATATCTATATGTCTGTCTGTCTGTATATCTATATGTCTGTCTGTCTGTCTGTCTGTCTGTCTGTCTGTCTGTCTGTATATCTATATGTCTGTCTGTCTGTCTGTCTGTCTGTATATCTATATGTCTGTCTGTCTGTCTGTCTGTCTGTATATCTATGTCTATATATCTGTCTGTCTGTCTGTATATCTATATGTCTGTCTGTATATCTATATGTCTGTCTGTATATCTATATGTCTGTCTGTATATCTATATGTCTGTCTGTCTGTATATCTATATGTCTGTCTGTCTGTATATCTATATGTCTGTCTGTCTGTCTGTCTGTCTGTATATCTATATGTCTGTCTGTCTGTCTGTCTGTCTGTATATCTATATGTCTGTCTGTCTGTCTGTCTGTCTGTATATCTATATGTCTGTCTGTCTGTATATCTATATGTCTGTCTGTCTGTCTGTATATCTATGTCTATATATCTGTCTGTCTGTCTGTATATCTATATGTCTGTCTGTATATCTATATGTCTGTCTGTATATCTATATGTCTGTCTGTCTGTATATCTGTCTGTCTGTCTGTCTGTCTGTATATCTGTCTGTCTGTCTGTATATCTATCTGTCTGTCTGTCTTTATATCTGTCTGTCTGTCTGTGTGTCTGTATATCTATCTGTCTGTCTGTATATCTATATGTCTGTCTGTCTGTCTGTCTGTATATCTGTCTGTCTGTCTGTATATCTATCTGTCTGTCTGTCTGTATATCTATATGTCTGTCTGTCTTTATATCTATATGTCTGTCTGTGTGTCTGTATATCTATCTGTCTGTCTGTATGTCAGTCTGTATATCTGTCTGTCTGTATATCTGTCTCTCTGTCTGTCTATCTGTCTGTCTGTATATCTATATGTCTGTCTGTATGTATATCTATATGTCTGTCTGACTGTCTGTATATCTACATGTCTGCCTGTCTGTCTGTCTGTCTGTATATCTATATGTCTGTCAGTCTGTCTGTATATCTATGTCTCTCTGTCTGTCTATCTGTCTGTCCGTCTGTCTCTCTGTCTGTATATCTATATGTCTGTCTGCCTGTCTGTCTGTCTGTATATCTATACGTCTGTCTGTCTGTCGATATATCTGTTTGTCTGTATATCTATATGTCTGTCTGTATATTTGTCTGTCTGTATATCTGTCTGTCTGTATATCTATATGTCTGTGTGTCTATATATCTGTCTGTCTGTCTATATGTCTGTTTGTCTGTATATATATCTATCTGTCTGTCTGTCTGTCTGTCTATATATCTATCTGTCTGTCTATATATCTGTCTGTCTGTCTATATATCTATCCGTCCGTCCGTCCGTCTATATATCTGTCTGTCTGTCTGTCTATATATCTATCTATCCGTCTGTCCGTCCGTCTATATATCTGTCAGTCTGTCTATCCGTCTGTCTGTCTATATATCTGTCTGTCTGTCTGTATATCTATCTGTCTGTCTGTCTGTCTATCCGTCCATCTGTCAATCTGTATATCTATCTGTCTGTCTGTCTGCCTGTCTATCCGTCCATCCGTCTGTCGGTCTGTGTATCTGTCTGTCTGTCTCTGTCTGTCTGTCTGTCTATCTATCTGTCTGTCTATCCGTCCATCTGTCTGTCTGTCTGTCTATCCGTCCATCCGTCTGTCTGTCTGTGTATCTGTCTGTCTGTCTCTGTCTGTCTGTCTGTCTGTCTATCCGTCCGTCTGTCTGTCTGTCTGTCTGTCTGTCTGTCTGTCTATAACTGTATAAGATTTTCTAGATTCTACAATTATATGCATATCCTTGCATTTAAATTTAATTGCAATTCTGCATTCAAATATAATCCAAATACTGGAATTGAAGTGGAAAAGGGAGTGAAAATATTTTGAATCGACACAACTGTGCATTCCACAGCGAACAATGCTACTCACTATATATCAGGCATAACATTATGACCATTATGGCCGGTGAAGTGAGTAACACTGATGATCTGTTAGTGGGTGGGATATATTAGGCAGCAAGTGAACATTTCCTCCTCAGAGTTGATGTGTTATAAGCAGAAGAAATGGGCAAGAGTAAGGATTTGAGCGAGTTTGACGAGGGCCAGATTGTGATGGTCAGAGCACATCAATGTGACCTACCTCACCTACCTCAGCATTGTTGAGCCCATGTCCAGCCTTTCAGGAGACGCTTTTCCCTGAGGCTGTGGCTCTTTCAGCAGATAATGCGCCGCCACAAAGCACAAATGCTTCAGGAATGAGTTTGAGGAGCACAACAACGAGTTTGAGGCGTTGACTCTCAATCCAATCCAAACCTCGCAACTTACAGGACTTAAAGGATCTGCTGCTAACATCTTGGTGCCAGATACCACAGCACACCTTCAGGGGTCTAGAGGAGTCCATGGCTCTGCTGTTTTGGCAGCAAAAGGAGAATAAACTGGGGTGAGATACACAATATTAGTCATAATGTTATGCCTGATCGGTGTATTTTAGTTAGATGCAACAACAAAAATATATGGAAGGATTATAATAATAACTAGATAAAAAAGTTCGTCGAGACAAACTTTAAGTTGGCTATAGGCTACAGACATATAGATAGACAGACAGACAGACAGACATATAGATATTCAGACAGACAGACAGACAGACAGACATATAGATATACAGACAGACAGACAGACAGACATATAGATATACAGACAGACAGACAGACAGACAGACATATAGATAGATAGACAGACAGACATATAGATAGATAGACAGACAGACAGACAGACAGACAGACAGACAGACAGACATATAGATAGATAGACAGACAGACAGACAGACAGACAGACATATAGATAGATAGACAGACAGACAGACATATAGATATTCAGACAGACAGACAGACATATAGATATTCAGACAGACAGACAGACATATAGATATTCAGACAGACAGACAGACAGACATATAGATATACAGACAGACAGACAGACATATAGATATAGACAGACAGACAGACAGACAGACAGACAGACATATAGATATACAGACAGACAGACAGACATATAGATAGATAGACAGACAGACAGACAGACATATAGATAGATATACAGACAGACAGACATATAGATATTCAGACAGACAGACAGACAGACAGACAGACATATAGATATTCAGACAGACAGACATATAGATATTCAGACAGACAGACAGACAGACAGACATATAGATATTCAGATAGACATATAGACAGACAGACAGACAGACAGACTATGGGTTGCTAACCAATGTCTCATCAAAGAGATGCGATTTTGACATTAAAAACAAGAAATGAATGTGTTTAGAGGAGAGTTTCCACTCGGCCCAGGAACAAGAGCGTCTGTGTGTTTTGTCTGCTGAAGTTGAGAAGGTTGGAGGCTGAAGCTGTTTATGTGCTAATGGAGCTCAGTGGCCGTGTTTAGACTGGGACGCCACATTTCTTTGTTTTCATTAGCAGCCGCAGCATTCGGGACTTAATGACTCCAAGAGGCTTTTCCCAAGACATTTGGCATTGAGCTTTCTGGAGCAGAGGGAAAAGGCTTGACCCCAGTTCTGTTTCCCGATGACTGCTTCTTCATTTCCCCATTATCTGCTGTTTAATTTACCAGTGTTAAAGTTTAATGTTACTTGAGGTTCACGTATAATATATAATTATCAGTTTCACTGCTACTGAACACTTCAAAATTGCAATAAATCAAGGTTGACACAAAAGTCTCTTCATCTACATTTATGCTCAAAAAGGAAACAAAGGAACAAAATATCCTTCAGAAAGGTCTCTTCAATTTAAAGGATAAATAAAATAATGTAAAGTCAAATTAAAGAATCAAAGCACTGGACGCACTGGTTTCAGCCTCATGTGCTCATCTCATGTATGAAACACATTATGGCAAGCCGTTTTAACATTTAATCAGTAAAACATACTAGTATTTATTGTCATGCTACTACTACTACTACTAGTGCTTATTGGATAATTCTGCTTATTTATTAATTCATCTAATGAATAAGTATTAGTAGCATGCAGTGTGCGAAATAATTTAAAGGGGGTCTCAAATTTTGTCCAAAAAAAAAATAAAAAAAATGTATTGTCACCAATGTTCACTTAAATGTTTTAAGCTCACCAGGTATACAGAATTCAAAACATTTATTCACATATATTAAGGGTTCACTGATTGTTTGGCAAAAGAAATTAAGAATAAGTGAAAAGACCGAATAAAATTTACCGAACAATTATTGATGACGCGATCAAATAAAGCAACCAGCACACGCGCATCGAGTATAAACAAGGCTTAAAGCTGCACTGTGTAACTTTTTTAGTTTATTCTTAGCTAAAAACACTTAGTTCTTTCAAAAATATATTAGATTAGATTAGATTCAACTTTATTGTCATTACACAAGTACAAGTACAAGGCAACGAAATGCAGTTTAGGTCTAACCAGAAGTGCAATAGCAGCAAGTGCAGGATATACAACGTTTGCATAAGTGCAGGACATGGAAATATACTGAATATATATAAATATGTATAAATAGAGAGATGGTTATTACTATAAACAGAACTGAATTTACAGGTGAATATGTACAGTGAATAAATATACAGATGGCTATTACTATAAACAGAATTTTTTACAGTTAGAGGTATACAATAATATGTTAGGCAAGATGAGGAATATAGCAGTGGATTAAGGTAGTGCAATAAATTATGGACAGAAGCTATCCGAAAAAAAGTGTAAAAGTGCAGTGGAAGTGATTGCATATTACAGTTAGAAGTACGGTGCAAAATGCAAATGTAAACATTGGTACTATAAATACAGTCGGCAGTGCAAATGAGCATAATCCAGTTACGGTATGGTAGTGCAAAATGCATAAGTAAACAGTTGTTACTGTAATAAACAGTCGGTAGTGCAAATAACAAAGTGAAGGCAGATGTGAGGTAGGAGAGTTAGCAGTTTATGAGGGAAGTGGATCAACGGGGGTTTGAGTTCAGTAAAGAGACAGCTCTGGGGAAAAAACTGTTCTTTAGTCTGCTGGTCCTGGTCCGGAGGATCCTGAAACGCCTGCCGGAGGGCAGGAGAGAAAACAGTCTGTGGGCTGGGTGAGAGGAGTCCTTGAGGATGCTGGAGCTCGATGCAGGCAGCGTTTCCTCTGGATGTGCTCGATGGCAGGCAGTGGAGTCCCTGTGATGCGCTGGGCAGTTTTCACCACCCGCTGCAGTGCCTTGCGCTCCGCAACAGAGCAGCTCCCATACCATACTGCCACACAGTTGGTCAGGATGCTTTCTATTGCGCAGCGGTAGAAGTTCACCAGGATAGCCGAGGAGAGCTGATTCTTCCTCAGTGTCCTCAGGAAGAAGAGGCGCTGGTGAGCCTTCTTGACCAGGCTGGAGGTGTTGGTCGTCCACGACATGTCCGCCGAGATGTGGATCCCCAGGAACTTGAAACTGGAGACACGTTCAACAGCCATTCCATTGATGTGGATGGTGTCGTGTGTGCCTCTTGACTCTTTCCTGAAGTCCACGATGAGCTCCTTCGTTTTGGTGGTGTTGAGGAGCAGGTTATTATCAGCGCACCATGTGGCCAGGTGCTGGATCTCTTCCCTGTAGGCAGTCTCATCGTTGTTGCTGATGAGCCCAATCACCGTAGTGACGTCCGCAAACTTGACGATGGAATTAGATCCATACACAGGCTTGCAGTCGGCGGTGAAGAGGGAGTAGAGAAACGGGCTTAGCACACAGTCCTGTGGTACGCCAGTGTTAAGAGTGATGGATGTGGAGCAGGTGGATCCTGATCGAACATTCTGGGGTCTGTCAGTTAGGAAGTCCAAAATCCAGTTACACATTGAAGTGTTGATGCCCAGGTCTCCAAGTTTGGCAATTAACTTGGATGGGATGACAGTGTTGAATGCTGAGCTGAAGTCAACAAAAAGCATGCGTGCGTAAGTGTTTTTATTGTCCAGGTGAGTGAGCACAGAGTGCAGTGCCATGGAAACGGCATCCTCTGTGCTCCTATTGCTACGATAGGCAAACTGGTGTGAGTCCAATGTGGATGGTAGAGAGTCTTTTAGGTGCTCCAGGACCAGCCGCTCAAAGCACTTCATAACGATGGGTGTGAGTGCTACAGGGCGGTAGTCATTAGGGCACCTCGGGCTAGAGTGTTTCGGCACTGGCACAATGGAAGTGCGTTTGAAGCATGTTGGTACAGCTGCTTGGGCAAGAGACAGGTTGAAAATGTCTGTAAAAACCTCAGCGAGCTGCTCCGCACATGCCCTGAGAACACGACCAGGGATGTTGTCTGGTCCAGCAGCCTTGTGCGCGCTGATCCGGCTCAGTGACTTGCAGACATCTGTGGAGGAGAGTGTGATTGGTGGGTCAGCTGAGGGTTTGAGCTTGGTGGCAGTTTCTCTGTTGTCTCTTTCAAAACGAGCATAAAAGTAATTTAGCTCGTTCAGGAAGTTGACATTAGTGGCTGCGGGGGTGGAGTGGGGGGGTTTGTAGTCACTGATGGCCTGAATGCCCTGCCACATGCGTCGAGCACACATATGTGCACACATATGTGCTCATTAATGTATATTTACTTCTTTTAAGTTTATATAGTTTATAATATGCCATTGTAAACACATACGGGTGAGGGTTTGAATGCCGGTCGCCATGTTGCCCCTCCATCTTGAAAGTACATTAGCCAAAGAGGGACATTCCCGTAAATTCAAGCTTGGCCTTTGGCGTTTTAACACTCGATGGCTCCGTGTCGAATGTGGACGAGGTCGAACTGGAAGCCATGTTAATCTTGGACTAAATCAGCCACCGTAGGAGTTAAAAAAAATCGGAATTGAGAAGAACAGAAACTAATATTCACTGGATGGTCATATTCAAGTTCACCACTAGATGGGGGAAAATATCACACAGTGGAGCTTTAAAGAAGGCTTTAAAGTGTCTGAGAAAGATGCAGAAATGGCCGTTTGCAGACACCATCTAAGCACCCTCAAATGCAAGCAAGAGCACCCTCAGTTGATACTGTAATAATATATTTGCAAATGCTCCAGTGCATATTTGTGTCTGTAGAACGTCAAATGTGTCCATTTACAACGTGACACAGCTGTTGATCTCTTGTGCAATGGCCAATGTTTAAAGTTAGTCAGACTCCACTCACTGCTCAGAGTTTTTATTCAGTGCTGAATTATACAGGCTCGCAAAACCTCTCATGAACAAACAAACAAATTTGATTATGATTTGATTATGATAGGCTACCTGTAGGCATAATGCTGCGTTCACACCAAACACGAATAGAGCGAGTGATTTCAATGTTAATTCAACGGAAAGGCGCGTTGACTCAATAAACCCGTCTCCGGCATGATGACTCCGATTGTTCGAATATTACAATTTAATAATAGTTAAATCGATACGTCATCCTCAATAAACCCGTCTCCGGCGTGATGACTCCGATTGTTCGAATATTACAATTTAATAATTGTTAAATCGATACGTCATCCTCAATAAACCCGTCTCCGGCGTGATGACTCCGATTGTTCGAATATTACAATTTAATAATTGTTAAATCGATATGTCATCCTCAATAAACCCGTCTCCGGCGTGATGACTCCGATTGTTCGAATATTACAATTTAATAATTGTTAAATCGATATGTCATCCTCAATAAACCCGTCTCAGGCGTGATGACTCCGATTGTTCGAATATTACAATTTAATAATTGTTAAATCGATATGTCATCCTCAATAAACCCGTCTCCGGCGTGATGACTCCGATTGTTCGAATATTACAATTTAATAATTGTTAAATCGATATGTCATCCTCAATAAACCCGTCTCCGGCGTGATGACTCCGATTGTTCGAATATTACAATTTAATAATTGTTAAATCGATATGTCATCCTCAATAAACCCGTCTCCGGCGTGATGACTCAAAATAACTCAAAATTAAGGGAGTTTTTGCTTAGCAAAATAATCTTAATTCAAACAGAAAACAAGATTATTTTGTTTATCCCATTGGCAGATTATTTTGCTTATTTTAAGCAAAAACTCCTTTAATTTTGAGTTATTTTCCCCCAAAACAAGACAAAAACTTTTGCTTGTCTAGTAAATGCTTCTTAAAGCTCCACTGTGTGATATTTTCCTCCATCTAGTGGTGAACTTGTATATGACCATCCAGTGAATATTAGTTTCTGTTCCTCTCAATTCGGATTTGGTTTTAACTCCTACGGTGGCTGATTTAGTCCAAGATTAACATGGCTTCCAGTTCGACCTCGTCCACATTGGACACGGAGCCATCGAGTGTTAAAACGCCAAAGGCCAAGCTTGAATTTACGGGAATGTCCCTCTTTGGCTAATGTACTTTCAAGATGGAGGAGCAACATGGCGACCGGCATTCGAACCCTCACCCGTATGTGTTTACAATGGCATATTATAAACTTACGAGAATACTTTATTACTTGAAAGAAGTAAATATACATTAATGAGCACATATATTTTTCACATAAGTGTTTTTAGCTAAGAATAAACTAAAAAAGTTACACAGTGTAGCTTTAACGTTACAGGAAGAACGTTTGTCCGTAACGTTGAGAGAACGTTCCCTGAGCTGTGTGTCTCAGAGGTGGTCTCTCCTGCTGGAGCTCTTATCTGAGGTCAGCATCAGTTGGTTCTGCATGCGTGTCTGCAGTGGTTTTACTGGTTTACGGTTAACACTGACACGGGTTATGAATCCCCGCGACATCATAAAACTCCACTCTGAGCTCTCTAATTGGAGGAAAACGCATCTGTCTTGCATATGGAATGACTCTCTGTCACTGGGAATGAAAGGGCTGTAAATACACCGGACATTTACGAGTGTGATGTAAATACTGCATCACGTGTTCCCATATTATCTAACTTAAGAAACATGGAGGATAGCGGCGTCTGACCCGAAGCGGCGCATCTTTACATTCTGCCACTAACAGTGAAATCACAAGACAAATGACTCTTTCTGTTGGGTTTTGTTCCAGACCTTTGTAAATCAAAGTAGGTCCGTCTCTGTATCATAGAATTGCTCGATAAATCTGTCATTATGCGGCTGCAACTTTATATTTCAATTTTTGGGTAAAACGATCTTATAGTATGATTTGAGGTTTTCTCCATCTAGAAGATGCCAGTGAAAGAATTACATCTGTCACAGTCAATAGGAAGGAAAACAGACACACACACTTATAAGCACAACAGACACACACACAAACACACACACAAAACAGACACACACACACAAAACAAACACACACACACACACATACAGTCACACACACGCATACAGTCACACACATACACACTTCTCTCTCACACATACAGTCACACACACACACACACACAAAACAGACACACAACAGACACACACACACACACACACACTTCTCTCACACATAGTCACACACGCTCAGTCAAGCTTACACTCACACACCTACACAAGACACACACCTACACAACAGACACACACACACACACACACACACACACACACTTCTCTCACACAGTCACACACACTCACAGTCACGCTTACACACACACACACACACACGACTCACACACACATTTCTCTCTCACACATACAGTCACACACACACACACACACACACACACTTCTCTCACACATAGTCACACACGCTCACAGTCACGCTTACACTCATACGCCTACACAACAGACACACACACACACAGACTCACACACACATTTCTCTCTCACACACACACACACACACACACACACTCTCTCACACATACAGTCACACACACACACACACATTTCTCTCTCACACATACACACACACACACACACACACACATTCTCTCACACATACAGTCACACACACACACACACACACACATTTCTCTCTCACACATACAGTCACACACACACACACACACAAACACACACACACTCACACAAACACACACGTACAGTCACGCTTACACACACACACACACACACACTCACTCACTCACACAAACACACACACACACACGTACAGTCACGCTTACACACACACACACACACACTCACTCACACAAACACACACACACACTCACAGTCACGCTTACACACAAGACAATAATGAGACTAAACGGAGAACAAACAGAGACTTTCGTGTCCTTCTCAGTTTTTCTGCTGAGGAAACGACCCCAGTGTTCTCACATCTAGAGGTTCAGAAACATCTCAAACTGTGCTCAGAATGGGCAAAATCTGTGAGAAAAGGTCAGAGATGAACTCAAACATTTCTCATTAATGATCTAAGCTTTTATAGTTCGATACTCTTACTGGATGAGTGCCTCATTAGGGGCTGTTTTATATGTCAATACCTGAGCAGGATAAACTGTGTCTCATCTGCTTCTTATGAAACACTATCAAATTAAACCACTGATCTGCTGAAGTCAAAGACGTTGAGAGGGAGAGAGCTCAAGAACAGTAGTTTGGAAGAGAGATCATATATTTCTTAAACAGCTGCAGAACCTGGAGCACATATACGATACGGTACGGTACTGTATTGTACTGTACCGAACGATACGATACAACGCAACATATGTTATGATACAATACTGTACTGTATAATGCAATACAGTACTGTACTGTACGATACAATACTGTATTTTATTAAACCATACGGTACGATACTGTATGATACAATATGGTACAGTGCTGTACAATACGATGATACTGTACAATGCGGTAGTGTACGATACGATACAATACTGTATTTTATGGTACGATACTGTACGATACGATGCGATACGATATGGTACAGTGCTGTATGATACGATACTGTATTGTGCGATATGATACAGTATGATACTGTACAATGCGGTACTGTACGATACGAAACAATACTGTATTTTATGATACCATACGGTACGATACGATGCGATACGATATGGTACAGTGCTGTAAAATACGATACTGTATTGTGCGATATGATACGGCATGATACTGTACAATGTGGTACTGTACGATACAATACAATACTGTATTTTATGATACCATACGGTACGATACGATATCGTACAGTGCTGTACGATACGATACACTGCAAAATGATACTGTAGTGTTCTGGATGATACAATACGGTACTGTACTGTACGATATGGTAATGTATGATATTATACAATACAATATGGTACTGTGCAATACGATACAGTACTGTACTGTATGATACAATACGGTATGATACTGTACAATACGATACTGTGCTTTACTGTACGATACGATACTGTAGTGTACTGTACAATACGGTACTGTACAATATGGTACTGTGCAATACGATACGGTACTGTATTGTATGATACGATGCGGTACGATACTGTATGATACGGTACAGTAGTGTACAATACAATATGATAGTGTAGTGTACTGTACTATACGATACAGTACTGTACGATACAAAACGGTACAATACAATACAGTACTGTAGGATAAGATACAGTACTGTAAGATACGATACGATACTGTACTAAACGATACAATACAGCACTGTAGGATAAGATATGGTACTGTATGATACGATACGATACTGTACTAAACGATACAATACAGGACTGTAGGATAAGATATGGTACTGTACGATACAAAACAATACAGTACTGTAGGGTAAGATACGGTACTGTATGATACGATACGATACTGTACTAAACGATACAATACAGCACTGTAGGATAAGATATGGTACTATAAGATACGGTACTGTACGATACGATACGATACGGTACAATGATTTAAAAAACATTAGACGAATGTCCAACTAAACTTTTCCAGTAAAAACGTTCCATGAACGATGTATAAATAATATTTGAGCTAGCATTTTGAGAACATTATTAATGAGCAGATAACTTTGAACTTATATGAACTTCTGTTCACAACTTTGAGAGAACCTTGCCACATTCGGAGGACATTCCCTGTGCGCTGGAATATCAACTCTATTATCTTCTGTAGAGCTGCTTTATAGCGGAATCAAATATGTTTCATAATTTATGAAGTTTTGCAACATTGACACGCTTACTGAACTGCATGACTATGTTTTCTGTAGAGCTGGTTATAGCTGAAATTTAGTTTGTTTTAAAATGGATGAACTTTGTAATATTTCCCTGTTTATTACTGTCAAATGTATTGTATAAAGTGCTAACAATTAATAATAATAATAATACTACTAATAATAATTTTTTTACATTTATATAGCACTTTTCTAGGCACTCAAAGCGCTTTACATAGAAGGGGGGAATCTCCTCATCCACCACTAATGTGCAGCACCACCTGGATGATGCGATGGCAGCCATTTTGTGCCAGAACGCCCACCACACACCAGCTGATTGGTGGAGAGGAGACCGAGTGATGAAGCCAATCACAATATATATATATATATATATATATATATATATATATATATGGGGATGATTAGAAGGCCATGATGGACAGGGCCAATGGGCAAATTTGGCCAGGATGCCGGGGTTACACCCCTACTCTTTGATTTTTAATTTACATTTAGCAGACGCTTTTATCCAAAGCGACTAACAAATGAGAGCAATAGACCACAGAGAGTCAGGACCTCGGTTTAACGTCTAATCCGAAGGACGGTGCTTGTTACAGTATAGTGTCTAGGCCTGTCACGATAACACATTTTTCTGGACGATAAATTGGCCAAGAAATTATTGTGATAAGCGATAATAGTCGTTTTGAGACCATTTTCATCTAAAATAATGATAATGGCATAATGCAGGTACACCTTTTCAACGATCAATAAACTTTTATTTCTAAAGACTATTTAACACTGAAAACGGAAAGCATTTTAAATATCCACAATAAATGAACAAAACAACCAAAAACAATAATATCAATGCACTTTCAGTCTGTTAACAAAATGCACTTGAATAAATACCAAAAACAATAAATAAAATGGATGAAAACTGCAACGGATGATTGTGTTTTAGGTGCATATTTTTCACAAAACCCACGGTTCGTATCACGTTTTTTTTATTTGAATTGTTAACACTCCAGAAATTTACTTCAGCATATGATATTTAGCTTAATTATCCACAAAAATTGTTATATCATGTAATCATGCACAAACTGAATTTGACTTGACTTAAGCACATTATTGGGACCATCTCTGAGGAAAACTAGGTGAGATTTTGATACAGCAAGAGAGAAGACATGACATGCTTTTCATTTATTTGGCAAAAAAAAGAGAATATGTATTGCTATCTCTACAGGAACTTATGTGCCTTTTTAGCACACAAAGATTAAGCTGAAGAATAAACTTGCGTTAATGACGTCTCCCCAAACGGACGAAGCGTGTGCGAGAGACGAGGAAAACAAACAAGCATGCAAATGGAAATTATCACGGCCGGAAAAATTATCGGAGCTCTTTTTTTTTTATTGTGCGATTAATTTATTTATTGACTATCGCGACAGGCCACACAGCGTCCCCATCACTATACTGGGGCGTTGGGACTAGGGATGGGCATTTTTCCAAAATATTGGATTCGAATATTTGGGCTCATAAAAACAAATATTCGAATATTCGTTTATTTAAATGACATTATTTGGAGAAAATGAGAAAGATATTTTTTTTATTCATCAAGTTGTCATCACCATTTCTGAACAAACTTATGATTAGGTAATATACACAACAAGCTTACGTTATATCTTAAGGTTTTCATTCAGTTCAAAACATTGAACAATATGTGTGAACAAAAAATTATAGGAAGCATAAATTCATGATTCGGATCGCGTATCAAACCGCCAAACTGCTGAAACTTGGCGATCCAAACTGCTGAATCGACTCACTGATTCATAACGCTCTGAACCGCTGAATCGACTCACTGATTCATAACGCTCTGAACCGCTGAATCGACTCACTGATTCATAACGCTTCGAAGCTTCATGATGCCTTGTTTTGAAATCGTCATCACTATATAAGTCGTTATTTAGGGTTTTTTTGCGCACAGAAACTATTCTCACCGATTCATAAAGTTATTGTAGAGCCGCTGTAGTGAGATGGACTTTGTGACTTTAGTCTTTAGTGTCTTTTAAGGGTCTTGAGAGTGTAAAGTTGAGCCAATGGAGGCCTTTCAGAGCATCAGATTTACACTAAAATATCTTCATTTGTGTCTGAAGATGAACGGAGGTCTGACGGGTGTCCAACCACATGAGGCTCAGTCATTAATCACACAATTTACATTTTTGGGTGAACTAACCCTTTAACTTATTAACACGCTCCACAGCGCCACCCAGTGGATTTAGTTATAACTGTGCGATTTAGTGGGATTTATCATAAATTCACTGCATTTACGGTCAACAAAGCAATTTAGTAAAATTCAAATAGTACATTTTATTTTTCGAATATAAATTACAGATAGAATATTCGAATAATCGTGCACACCCCTTGTTAGGACCCACACAGAGCACAGGGTGAGCGACTGGCCTCACTAACACCTCCTCCAGCAGAAGCCTAGATTCCCAGTTGGTCTCCCATCCAGGCACTGGCCAGACTCAGCCCTGCTTAGCTTCAGTGGGAAACCAGTCTAGGGCTACAGGGTGATATGGCTACTGGCGATAGAAATAAAGCTGACTTGACATGGTACAAAATCAGAACTTGTGTAAATCCTAAGTGTAAATGAGAGAGATAATGACAGAAGCTCTATTTAAAGGGTTAGTTCACCCAAAAATGAAAATTCTGTCATTAATTACTTACCCAAATGTCGTTGGACACCCGTGAGACCTCCGTTCATCTTCAGAACAGAAATGAAGATATTTTAGTGTAAATCTGATGGCTCTGAAAGGCCTCCATTGACACAATGCACGGTTCACTATCAAGACCCTTAAAAGGTACTAAAGACATCGTTACAAAGTCCATCTCACTACAGTGGTTCTACAATAACTTTATGAATCGGCGACAATAGTTTTTGTGCGCAAAAAAACCCCTAAATAACGACTTATATAGTGATGACGATTTCAAAACACGGCCTCATGAAGCTTCGAAGCGTTATGAATCAGTGAGCCGAATGATGATTCGGATCGCGTGTCAAACCGCCAAACTGCTGAAATTTGGCGATTCAAACCGCTGATTCGGCTCACTGATTCATAACGCTCTGAACCGCTGATTCGGCTCACTGATTCATAACGCTCTGAACCGCTGAATCGACTCACTGATTCATAACGCTCTGAACCGCTGATTCGGCTCACTGATTCATAACGCTCTGAACCGCTGAATCGACTCACTGATTCATAACGCTCTGAACCGCTGAATCGACTCACTGATTCATAACGCTCTGAACCGCTGATTCGGCTCACTGATTCATAACGCTCTGCACCGCTGAATCGACTCACTGATTCATAACGCTCTGAACCGCTGAATCGACTCACTGATTCATAACGCTCTGAACCGCTGAATCGACTCACTGATTCATAACGCTCTGAACCGCTGAATCGACTCACTGATTCATAACGCTCTGAACCGCTGATTCGGCTCACTGATTCATAACGCTCTGAACCGCTGAATCGACTCACTGATTCATAACGCTCTGAACTGCTGAATCGACTCACTGATTCATAACGCTCTGAACCGCTGAATCGACTCACTGATTCATAACGCTTCGAAGCTTCATGATGCCGTGTTTTGAAATCGTCATCACTATATAAGTCATTATTTAGGGTTTTTTTTGCGCACAAAAACTATTGTCGCCGATTCATAAAGTTATTGTAGAGGCGCTGTAGTGAGATGGACTTTGTAACGATGTCTTTAGTACCTTTTAAGGGTCTTGAGAGTGAACCGTGCATTGTGTCAATGGAGGCCTTTCAGAGCATCAGATTTACACTAAAATATCTTCATTTCTGTTCCGAAGATGAACGGAGGTCTGACGGGTGTCGAACGACATGAGGGTCAGTAATTAATGACAGAATTTTCATTTTTGGGTGAACTAACCCTTTAAGAAACGCTGAAATCACTGAGCCAAGATAATCACAGCATTTATTTAACTTGGTTTTCTGTAGTTTCATCGTAACATTCCAGTTTCTAGAGGGATAAAGCACTGACAGTGATCGATGTGCATAGTTCGACAGGAAAAGAGTTTGTACACTTTTAAAAATAAAGATTTCCAATGGGGGTTTTTTTTTTCACAGAAGAACCATTTTTGGTACCTTTCAGTGATGAGTTTCTAAAAGAACATTTTTTTTTTAACGTTTGAATCATCTAAAGAAACTTTTTCTGCTATAAAGAAGCTATTGTGCACTGAAAAGCCCATCAATGGCAATAAGGAACCTCTATATTTCAGCATAACTCTGATGATCCGTCGTTCACAGTTTATCCAGAGCGCGAGGATATAGAAATGGAAACATCAGAAGGAAGTTCAGCCCACTTCAGAGGGGTATAAATCAATATCAAAACTTGTTCCCAGCAAGAAAATCAGCGAAATCCATTTCCCCCCCATTAAAAGTGCAGAAACTATTTTACCAGATTCAAATAACCTTTAAACTGCAGGTTGAAAACCAACTAATTAATCATAACGCCGCTCGCCGACTGCAGCTGTCAGTACAGTACGCTGTTAATATGATACAGAACGCACGCTGTCACACGACTAACCCGGGCTGATTCATTACCCGGAACTTACAGTATAATTGTATGAAAGTATTTTCTCAACCAGCTCTAATCTGAGAGCCATCTGGCACTAAACGAGCTTTGTGTGGAATTAGATGGTTTTAAGGCCACAAAATTGCAAGTTGCAGACAGACTTTTCATCCATGTTCAGATCACATGACTGCTCGCTACAGTCATTTTCAGGGATATATTTCTGTGGAAATTCACGGATCATTTTATTGTTGCGTCCTTTTCTGAAGATCAGAACACAATCCATTTAAACTGTTATGAAGTTATGAAACGTTTTTGAGGAGCTCAGATCTTGAATTAAGCTTTTCGCAGGTGAAAACGGAGCAATAACGCAAAGTCCCTTTTCAGACGAGTCATTTCACTCGGCGGCCATCTTTGAAATGCCTCATGGGAATGCAAGTGCATCTCTTTGAATGGGGAAACATCAAATTCTCCAAAACCGTTCTCCCAGCTTACGATTAAATTTCATATTTGAAATCACCATGAAATCTGACAACAACTGCCTCATAAATGTGGTTTCTAAATGCTCGAATCATGATCATTTTTCAACCTGGACAAAGCTCAGTCTTTCTGGTAGAACTGGCTGTTTCTATAGCAACCGGTGCGATACGGTACGATACGGTATAATATGATACGATCAAGCTGCAACCTCCCGCGGTTTCTCTTGAAACCAACACAGAAGTGACTTAAACTGCAATTCATCGACTGGCCGCTAGAGACAGGCTCCAGAAGAGGGTCAAATCTGTATCTCCCTCATGTTAAAATGTCCAACTTTACAGCAAAAAAAATTGTTTTGGTCTATACAGCTAATTTTGCCCTTCATGACAACGGTGTAATCTTTTAAATTATATTAAGAGTCGTGGCCACTTGAGTGACAGGTGGATTGCCACTATGGTCGAGCTAGGTGGGCGTGGTTTCAGCAACCAGGCACCTCAGCTCCGCCCACGACCCGCCTATTTGCCCATTTTCAGTTATCCGGGAGTGACACGCTGCCAAGATGGCGACTGCCGGCTTTAAGGCTTCAAAAATGCTCTTCAGAAACCTACAGGTGACATCACAGACACTACGTCCATATTTTTTTACAGTCTATGGATACAATACGATACTGTACGATACAATATGATACTGTATGGTACTGTACGATACGATACTGTACGATACAATATGATACTTTATGATATGATACTGTATGGTACTGTACGATACGATACAATGCAATAAGGTACGATACGATACTGTATGATATGATACGATACGATATGATACTATATGGTACTGTACGATACGATACAGTGCAATAAGGTACGATACGATACTGTATGATATGATACGATATGATACTGTATGGTACTGCACGATACGATACAATGCAATAAGGTTAGATACGATACTGTATGATACTGTACGATACGATACAATGCAATAAGGTCCGATATGATACTGTATGATATGATAAGATACGATTCTGTATGGTACTGTATGATACGATACAATGCCATAAGGTACGATACGGTACTGTACGATTTGGTACTGATATGATACGATATGGTTGTGGCAAGCAGTCGAGGCCGAGAGCTGTGAGAGAACGATACGATACTGTATGATATGATACGATACAATGCAATAAGTTTAGATACGATACGATACTGTATGATATGATACGATACAATGCAATAAGGTACGATACGATACTGTATGATATGATACGATACAATACTGCATGGTACTGTACGATACGATACAATGCAATAAGATACGATTCGATACTGTATGATATGATACGATATGATACTGTATGGTACTGCACGATACGATACAATGCAATAAGGTCCGATACGATACTGTATGGTACTGTATGATACGATACAATGCCATAAGGTACTATACGGTACTGTACGATATGGTACTGATATGATACGATATGGTTGTGGCAAGCAGTCGAGGAAGAGAGCCGTGAGAGAACGATACGATACTGTATGATATGATACGATACAATGCAATAAGTTTAGATACACTACGATACTGTATGATATGATACGATACAATGCAATAAGTTTAGATGCGATACGATACTGTATGATATGATACGATACAATGCAATAAGTTTAGATAAGATGCAATACTGTATGGTACTGTATGATACGATACAATGCAATAAGGTTAGATAAGATACTGTATGATACTGTACGATACGATACAATGCAATAAGGTCCGATATGATACTGTATGATATGATAAGATACGATTCTGTATGGTACTGTATGATACGATACAATGCCATAAGGTACGATACGGTACTGTACGATATGGTACTGATATGATACGATATGGTTGTGGCAAGCAGTCGAGGCAGAGAGCCGTGAGAGAACGATACGATACTGTATGATATGATACGATACAATGCAATAAGTTTAGATGCGATACGATACTGTATGATATGATACGATACAATGCAATAAGTTTAGATACGATGCAATACTGTATGGTACTGTATGATACGATACAATGCAATAAGGTTAGATACGATACTGTTTGATACTGTACGATACGATACAATGCAATAAGGTCCGATATGATACTGTATGATATGATAAGATACGATTCTGTATGGTACTGTATGATACGATACAATGCCATAAGGTACGATACGGTACTGTACGATATGGTACTGATATGATACGATATGGTTGTGGCAAGCAGTCGAGGCAGAGAGCTGTGAGAGAACGATACGATACTGTATGATATGATACGATACAATGCAATAAGTTTAGATACGATACGATACTGTATGATATGATACGATACAATGCAATAAGTTTAGATGCGATACGATACTGTATGATATGATACGATAAAATGCAATAAGATTAGATACGATGCAATACTGTATGGTACTGTATGATACGATACAATGCAATAAGGTACGATACGATACTGAATGATATGATACAATACTGTATGGTACTATATACGATACTGTATGATATGATACAATACTGTATGGTACTGTATGATACGACAATGCAATAAGGTACGATATGATACTGTATGATATGATACGATATGATACTGTATGATATGATACGATACTGTATGGTAATTTACGATACGATACTGTATGATATGATACAATACTGTATGGTACTGTATGATACGACAATGCAATAAGGTACGATATGATACTGTATGATATGATACGATATGATACTGTATGATATGATACGATACTGTATGGTAATTTACGATATGATACTGTATGATATGATACGATACTGTATGGTAATTTACGATACGATACTGTATGATATGATACAATACTGTATGGTACTGTATGATACGACACAATGCAATAAGGTACGATATGATACTGTATGATACTTCTTCTTCTTCTTCAACTTTATTTATATAGCGCTTTTAACAATGTAGATTGTTTCAAAGCAGCTTTACAGTGTTAAACAGGAAAATAATGCAGCATAATTTTATTCAGCTGTATAGCCATTCTGGAAAAATTTCAAGTATCATAGTGACAGTGTGGGCTTTAGATCAATAATTTGATCAGTAATTTAGTTTAAATGGTTAATTTAGTTTATTATTTAGATGTATTTCGATGTTTAGTTGAAAAATGTAGTGTCCCCAACTGAGCACGCCAAGCCAGAGGCAACAGTGGCAAGGAAACCAAAACCCCATTAGGTGACCTAATGGAGAAAAATAAACCTTGGGAGAAACCAGGCTCAGTCGGGGTGCCAGTTCTCCTCTGGCCAATTAACAAACAGCGTATTATTATTATTATTATTCTGGCAGTTTTACAGCTCGGAGGTCATAATAGATCAGAATATTCGAGGGACCGGGGGCAACATGCTGGAGACGGGTTTATTGAGGATGATGTTGATTAAATAATTATTAAAGTGCAATATTCGAATGATCGGAGGCAACATGCTGGAGACGGGTTTATTGAGGATGATGTTGATTAAATAATTATTAAAGTGCAATATTCGAATGATCGGAGGCAACATGCTGGAGACGGGTTTATTGAGGATGATGTTGATTAAATAATTATTAAAGTGCAATATTCGAATGATCGGAGGCAACATGCTGGAGACGGGTTTATTGAGGATGATGTTGATTAAATAATTATTAAAGTGCAATATTCGAATGATCGGAGGCAACACGCTGGAGACGGGTTTATTGAGGATGACATATCGATTTAAGTATTATTTTATTGTAATATTCGAACAATCTGAGTCAACACGCCGGAGACGGGTTTATTGAGATGCCGTGTCGATGAGGCAGTTGCAGGGGGAGTCTAATCACGGTAATCCTGTATGGTACTGTACGATACAATGCAATAAGGTACGATACGATACTGTATGATATTGTATGATACAATGCAGTAAGGTACGATATGATCCTGTATATGTACGATACTGTATGGTACGATACTGTATGATATGATACGATACTGTATGATATGATATGATATGATACTGCATGGTACTGTACGATACAATGCAATAAGGTACGATATGATACTGTATGATATGATACGATTCTGTATGGTACTGTACGACACGATACTATGCAATAAGGCACATGCGCAGTCATAAACGTGAGTCTCAGCCTGTTTCTATAGCAACTGGAGCTTCAAACAGCAGCTGCAGTGATGCGATGACTTTACTAATCAACGATTGGCTCTTTCATTTAGAAGGCGGGGCTTATTCGCCATATTGGCCGTTGCCCTCTCTCCCATTCATAAGTAATCGGAGTGAATCGTCTTCCTATATATAAAGTCTTTGAATAAAGGGCAGAACTGACCTTAAAGGAACGTTCACCTAAAACAAAGACAACCAGAATAACAAATTGTCCTCGACTTGTAAAAGCGAGTCAACAGGAAGCAGCAGGTTTAAGTGTGTCTATCATCTGCGTCTCCTTTCACGTCCTCGGCTGTATCAGGTTACGCTGCTAATAAATACACTCAGACTCACACTGGACATGAAGAATTTTGTGTTTTGTCTTCCGATGGATCTTTTGACTTTCTAAGTGATGTTCAGCTGTTGTGATTTTCAGACAAATGAAAGATTAAGAGAGAGAGCGAGAGAGAGAGACATACTAGCATGCATACTACATCTGCAAAGCATACATTGTGGAAAAATACCATATAAAAATGAGTAGAATATAGAGCAATATCTGGATGACCTCTTTCCTCTGTCTAAATGTGAGGTATAAAGCACACCATGTGACTGGATCACATTTCTATCACAATCTTACACATGACTGGATTAATGCAAAAGAGCAAAATGCTAAACAAACTGCTGTTTAAAACATTTGTAGTTGCATTGCAACATCATGGCATTATCCCTGGATAACTCTCGATTCTCTATACGTTGGTGTTGTTCACATTATATGCACTTAGATTGCCAACAAAACACACACATTTGATGCGGTTTCACTCACCGTCTGTGGTTTGGACTTGTGACCGGGATCTTTTATCGCTGGGACCGCTCCATCTTTGGGTTTCATACGATCCAGCATCGAACTGGGCCTTGTTTATAAAACTTCCGTCACCAAAATTCTGGGAACAAACAAACACACTTGAAGAACTCCAGAAATACCAACTGCATCCACTGTTCCCTTAACGCTGGGTTATTTGGGAAGCTGACATCTTTCCATTACACTTCTTTAGTGGCATTGTTGATTTTATTGGTCTAAAAACACAATGGCAGCGCTGCCGACATATTTTTAGATCAGTTTCAGGCCTCATTCATAAGTGGAAATTAATCTGATATGAATCGGATGCCTGGAGGTCGACCGATAGTGGATTTTCCCGATACCGATAACTAGGTTGGACCGCACTTGCTGATGACCGATTAATCGACCGATAGTTTTTAAAATGGATACTGGATAAAAAAAAACAACTAAAACATTGCTGAACTTTATAACAAGAAATTTAAAAAAAAACTGTGCTAAATTAAAAACATATAAATATGAATATTAAAATGAGAAGTTCTAACAGAAGAAATTCTTCAGAAAACAATTTAAACATTCAAATATTACAGGTCAAATTTGTTTCTTTTCCATATAATCTATAAACAGGCGTGTACATTTCCTAAGCAAGTCCCTGTGCAACAAGGATATGTTAGCTTACATTAGCTTACAAATTATTACAGCATGTATTAATATGAGCAATACTGTACCTTGATGATTCATGTTAGTTCATAGTGCATTAACCAAGGTTAACAGATACAAATTCAAACTCAGTTTAATGTTGAAATTAACATACTAACAATACACAATACTTCCACAGCACTGATTAACCTTAGTCAAAGTTACAAATTGAATGTAGTGTTATCATTTCATATAAATCTAAACAGTCTGCTTTTATAGAAGGAGATTATCTAATAAAAAACGAGTGCGTTTCTGCTTTGTGTATGTTTCTGTCGGCGGCATGACGATCAGTTTGCTCTCTCACATCACTAATTTTATATATGCAACATTTGAGTCTTGCGTGTGTTTTTATCGCATTGTTTTAACTGCTTGAGGCACTGCTAATGTTAGCCTCGTTGACAAACACACACACTGCTGTTCTTTACCTGTTAATGCAGCATCTAGTCAAGAAATTAATTACTTTATAATGATTTGGCAACAAGTACTGCAGTGTTCAGTATTCATACCGTTTCGCTGTCGTGTTTTAAACGCGCATCTGATGTGTGTGTGCTCTCTGTGCTGCGAGCATGAATGTAAACAACACGAGGCGTCGGTGTTTGGCCTCTAGAGGCCGCTCTCGTGCTGTATAATGCCAGCAGACCCTTCTCAGAGCTCTCGTAGGCTACTCTTAAAAGGGTTAGTTCACCCAAAAATGAAAATTCTGTCATTAATTACTTACCCTCATGTGGTTGGACACCCGTCAGACCTGCGTTCTTCTTCAGACACAAATGAAGATATTTTATTTGAAATCTGATGCTCTGAAAGGCCTCCATTGGCTCAACTTTACACTCTCAAGACCCTTAAAAGGTACTAAAGACGTCGTTACAAAGTCCATCTCACTACAGCGGCTCTACAATAACTTTATGAATCGGCGACAATAGTTTTTGTGCGCAAAAAAACCCTAAATAGCGACTTACATAGTGATGACGATTTCAAAACACGGCCTCATGAAGCTTTGAAGCGTTATGAATCAGTGAGTCGATTCAGCAGTTTGAATCGCCAAATTTCAGCAGTTTGGCGGTTTGACACGCGATCCGAATCATGATTCGACTCACTGATTCATAACGCTTCGAAGCTTCATGAGGCCGTGTTTTGAAATCGTCATCACTATGTAAGTCGCTATTTAGGGTTTTTTTGCGCACAAAAACTATTGTCGCCGATTCATAAAGTTCAGGCACGTGCAGAGGGGGGGGCTTTGGGTGCTCGAGCCCCTGCCCTTTTTCAAAATGAATCAAAAGTGCCCCTCTCAGACAAATATCAATGATAATATCGTGGTCAATAAAACTAAATAAATGTGATTATTATAACATGACAATGTATACAATAGTAACGAACGGCTCAAAAGTCGGATAATTTCTGTTGAGGCGTTGCTATAACGCGTTGCTATGGGTCGTGTGCGTTTTGATTGACAGCTGATTTTCCACTGTTCGGAAGCGGCTCTCGAGCCAAATATGGTCCTTTCAGAGAGTGTGTGGCCTCACAGAAAAAAGTAAACCAATATTTTTTTTTATATCCATAATCAGAGCTAATGTGTTGATTAAATTACAAATCTATATATTAGCTATATATTTTAAAGTATTACACAATTCACCAATGCCCGTTTGTCATGTATATACACCAACCAATCGTGATCTGGCAAAGCAAGTTCAAATTCCATTGGGCGATGTGAAGCGGTAATTTTCTGTTCTTATTCATAAATCGGTTGAAAATTACATGGACAGACGAACTAACGTTTGTGGAACAATTTCCTGCGGTTTGGCTCATTTTATAAATTGCATCACTGACAAAATGGATTTTAACTGACAACAAACAAATCCCTGCACAAAACCACAGCAGCAAAAGTCGCATTAATGGTAAGTAGTGTTAAATTCACTTTTATGTATATTGATACACCGTTTACTATTTCATGAAACTATCAAAGTTAACAAAACCCAAGTGACTGGCGAAATGGTTACGTGAAAGGACTTTATTATACTATTTTTGAATATTATGCAGCATTATGAAATAAGTCTCTTATGTTCATCAAGCTTACATTTATTTGATAAAAAACAGCAATATTGCGAAATATATTAAAATAATGGTTTTCTATTTTAAAATAATTTAAAATATAATTTATTCCTGTGATCACAGCTGTATTTTCAGCATCATTACTCCAATCTTCAGTGTCACATGATCATTCAGAAATCATTCTAATATGAGGATTTAATGTCAATGATGGAAACTGTGAAACTCTTTTCAAGATTCTTTGATTAATAAAAAGTTAAAAAGAACACAATGTAATAATATTTCACAATATTAGGCTACTGTTTTTTCTGTATTTTTGATTAAATAAATGCAGGCTTGATGAGCATAAGGATATATATATGTGTGTGTGTGTGTGTATATATAGGCTATATATATACATATTGCCCCTGTTTTACATTTGAGCCCCTGCCCCTGATGAACTCTCTGCACGGCCCTGATAAAGTTATTGTAGAGCCGCTGTAGTGAGATGGACTTTGTAACTTTAGTCTTTAGTGTCTTTTAAGGGTCTTGAGAGTGTAAAGTTGAGCCAATGGAGGCCTTTCAGAGCATCAGATTTACACTAAAATATCTTCATTTGTGTCTGAAGATGAACGGAGGTCTGACGGGTGTCGAACCACATGAGGCTCAGTCATTAATGACACAATTTACTTTTTTGGGTGAACTAACCCTTTAAGCCCTATTCGGACGGGATTAGTTTAACATGGGGAGGTGGGGGTAAAGTAATTTTACCTCAGGACGTCTGTAATGTTAATGGCCAATTCGCAGGGATAAGACATCTCAGTAAATCTAGCAGAAGTGGGCGGGGTTACTCGCTTTACGCACCACAGTAACCTCGTCATGTGACGTTTGCTTCCTGTTATCACGTGAGCAAACGCCAACAAAAAAAACGCTAAAACTGGAGCAGGGAGGAAACGCTGTGTTTAATCTAGGAATATTAAACAAATCTTAAATAACATTTTTATATTATATATTAAAAAAAAATTAAAAAAAAAATTTTATTAAAAAATATTCTTTTTTTTTTCTTTTTTTTGACAAAAAACAGCAAAATACAAAACTCTCGTAGGGGAAAGAGAGTATACACATACAAAATGTAGTCAAAATACAAAAGTTAATAACTAAACAGAAAACAACAACAGAACAAAAAAAAACAAAAAAAGAAAGGGGCTATTTATAAACACAAGTCATTGTCAAAAAGGCTATTTTCCCCCTTCTTTTCAATTTTTTCTCTTTTTTTGACTTTATACACACAATTTTGACTTTATACACACAATTTTGACTTTATACACACAATTCTGACTTTATACACACAATTCTGACTTTATATTACACAATTCTGACTTTATATCACACAATTCTGGCTTTATACACACAATTTTGACTTTATACACACAATTCTGACTTTATATACACATAATTCTGACTTTATACACACAATTCTGACTTTATACACACAATTCAAATCTGACTATCACACAATTCTGACTTTATATCACACAATTCTGACTTTATATCACACAATTTTGACTTTATACACACAATTCTGACTTTATATCACACAATTCTGACTTTATATCACACAATTCTGACTTTATATCACACAATTCTGACTTTATACACACAATTCTGACTTTATATCACACAATTCTGACTTTATACACACAATTCTGACTTTATATCACACAATTCTGACTTTATATCACACAATTCTGACTTTATATCACACAATTCTGACTTTATACACACAATTCTGACTTTATATCACACAATTCAAATCTGACTATCACACAATTCTGACTTTATATCACACAATTCTGACTTTATACACACAATTCTGACTTTATATCACACAATTCTGACTTTATATCACACAATTCTGACTTTATACACACAATTCTGACTTTATATCACACAATTCTGACTTTATACACACAATTCTGACTTTATATCACACAATTCTGACTTTATATCACACAATTCTGACTATATCACACAATTCTGACTTTATACACACAATTCTGACTTTATATCACACAATTCTGACTTCATACACACAATTCTGACTTTATATCACACAATTCTGACTTTATATCACACAATTCTGACTTTATATCACACAATTCTGACTTTATACACACAATTCTGACTTTATATCACACAATTCAAATCTGACTATCACACAATTCTGACTTTATATCACACAATTCAAATCTGACTATCACACAATTCTGACTTTATATACACAATTCTGACTTTATACACAAAATTCTGACTTTATATCACACAATTCTGACTTTATATCACTCAATTCTGACTTTATATACACAATTCAAATCTGACTATCACACAATTCTGACTTTATATCACACAATTCTGACTTTATACACGCAATTCTGACTTTATATACACAATTCTGACTTTATACACAAAATTCTGACTTTATACACACAATTCTGACTTTATACACACAATTCTGCCTTTATACACGCAATTTTGACTTTATACACGAAATTCTGACACAATTCTGCCTTTATACACGCAATTTTGACTTTATACACGAAATTCTGACACAATTCTGACTTTATATCACACAATTCTGACTTTATACACACAATTCTGACACGCAATTCTGACTTTATACTATATATTTAGAATATTAAAAAATATTCTAATGTAATGCTAAAAGAAGTGTTGTGCCTCTAATAAGTGCTTTCAATCTTCGTTTTGGTTTAAATGGTATGCGGAAAACACTGGAGGTTTGCCACAGAGTTGTTCCACCACCTACAACTCAACCTAATGCTGTTTCAAGCGCCTCCATGCTTGCAAAACGCGCCAAAAACTACTTTTAAACATTAAATGATGGAATTTTACCGTACATTTTTACAGCGGGTTTATTCGAACGGGATTAGTATTACCCGAGGTCATTTTTCCGGACCTTTTTACAGAAGGTAAAAGTCTCCGTAATCTTTACTGACATTGTCCGTAATGAATACCGAGATGGCACATTCGGACGGGACTAAAATCACAGAGAACCTCTGGTAATAATGACTTCACCTCCCCATGTTAAACTAATCCCGTCCGAATAGGGCTTTAGTTGCCAAGTCCGCGTATAACACGCGACTTTGGGCTTCTTTTTTTGGCAAGTCGCGTTTTTTTTTTAAATGTGGTTGTTAGGAAAATATAATAAGCAACTTCGTTTCTTTACATTTATGGTCGCGGTTTTGTCCAATACATTGACTGACACTGTCTTCTCACAGCTTATAGCCATTCAGTGCAACAATACTAGCGCTGTAGTAATCCGTCCTCATATATCCCGCCTCCTTCTCCCCTTCACTGAAGAAAAATCGAGTTCTACATCCAGGTATGTGACGTTATAAATGCACATAATGATAGTTAGTAGACTTAAATAGACGCATACAGCAGAGATGGACAGAGATGGAGAGGAAACAGGGAGGAGAGGCACCTCATTTAATTTAAAAAATATTTTTGTAATGTATTGAAAATTACAGGCTATTATAAAAAAAAAAAAAAGTCTTGTCTACTAATAATAACAATAGGTATACTTCGAATTTATTTTATTATAAATATGTGGCTATATTGCAGCGTTCTCTTAGTGCTTGCTTGTGTCCCAATTTGCATATCTATCCTAAATAGTGTGACATTAGTAATTTTCAATACTATTTAGGGCAGATAGTGTGCACGTTGAGATGTAGGGCATGTCTTTTTCAAGGTTTGCAGTGTGTGTGTGTTCACTACTCACTGCCCCTAATATGTGTGCACTAACTCCGACTATGGGTTACCATAATTGGCCTTCATGTCACTTTTCCTCTTTTTCCATCTCAAACCTCTTCTGTTCACATTGCGTGTCCTTTATTGCAATTTTACGATTTTTGATCTGTTTTTGCTTTTAAAACTCCGAGAGGTTTCAGTTTAAAATGTTGCAGGCTCATTTATTGATAAAAAAATAATTTATTATAAATGATATTGATGATAATAAATAATATAGGGCTTGTTTTGGGCTTATTTTAAAGCTGCAGTGGCTTATTTGTCTTTGCGAGAGTTGGCAACACTGCTCGTACTATGATGACACGAAAAAACATCGCTGTGGATTTTTGCCGTTAACCGATTGTTCCACCAATCAGCTATCAGTGCCGATTAATCGACAAAACCGATGAATCGGTCGACCTCTATTTGTGCCTGCCGTGTAGACAGACAGATCGGATATTCGGAGTCGTACATTATTGAAAAAAAGTGACTTTTTGAAAAGTTTCGCAGAACAGATACTCTATATTGCCAAAAGTATTGGGACACCCCTACAAATCATTGAATTCAGGTGTTCTAATCACTTCCATAGTCACAGGTGTATAAAATCAAGTGCAGAAGTCGCCAACTTTCTGCAGAGTCAAGAGCTCCAGAGCAGGGTCAGCGCATGCTGAGGGTCACAGCGAGGGGTCAGCACATGCTGAGGGTCACAGAGCGGGGTCAGCGCATGCTGAGGGTCACAGCGAGGGGTCAGCGCATGCTGAGGGTCACAGAGCGGGGTCAGCGCATGCTGAGGGTCACAGAGCGGGGTCAGCACATGCTGAGGGTCACAGAGCGGGGTCAGCGCATGCTGAGGGACACAGAGCGGGGTCAGCACATGCTGAGGGTCACAGAGCGGGGTCAGCGCATGCTGAGGGTCACAGAGCGGGGTCAGCGCATGCTGAGGGTCACAGAGCGGGGTCAGCACATGCTGAGGGTCACAGAGCGGGGTCAGCACATGCTGAGGGTCACAGAGCGGGGTCAGCACATGCTGAGGGTCACAGAGCGGGGTCAGCGCATGCTGAGGGTCACAGAGCGGGGTCAGCGCATGCTGAGGGTCACAGAGCGGGGTCAGCACATGCTGAGGGTCACAGAGCGGGGTCAGCGCATGCTGAGGGTCACAGAGCGGGGTCAGCACATGCTGAGGGTCACAGAGCGGGGTCAGCACATGCTGAGGGTCACAGAGCGGGGTCAGCACATGCTGAGGGTCACAGAGCGGGGTCAGCGCATGGTGAGGGTCACAGCGAGGGGTCAGCACATGCTGAGGGTCACACAGCGGGGTCAGCTCATGCTGAGGGTCACAGAGCGGGGTCAGCACATGCTGAGGGTCACAGAGCGGGGTCAGCGCATGCTGAGGGTCACAGAGCGGGGTCAGCGCATGCTGAGGGTCACAGAGCGGGGTCAGCGCATGCTGAGGGTCACAGAAGTCGCCAACTTTCTGCAGAGTCAAGAGCTCCAGACCTCCAAACTTCTGTGGCCTTCAGATGAGCTCAAGAACAGTGTGTAGAGCTTCCTGGAATGGGTTTCCAATGGGGACCAGCTCATCCAAGCCTTACATCACCAAGTGCATTGCAAAGCGTGTGATGCAGTGGGGTAAAGCACGCCACCACTGGACTCTAGAGCAGAGGTTTTCAAACTTTTTTAAGAGCGACTATAACAGATGATCCACTGAACCCGAGTGCAGTTTTATTCATAATATCCAAACACATGGCGAAAAAAAGACTTTGCTGGTGTGGCTAAACAAGAAAACACTCACCATACAACGAACAAACAATACTCGAGCAGCGAACCAGGCAAACATGAGGGCTTAAATACACACAGACTAATGACTAAACAACACACACCTGTGAACGATCAAGACAATGAACCAATGACAGACCTGAACTGAGAACACATGACTAAAACAACCAATGAGAACATACACTGTAAAAAAAAATGCTGGGTTAAAAACAACCCAAGTTGGGTTGAAAATGGACAAACCCAGCAATTGGTTTTTTTTAACCCATCAGTTGGGTTAAATGTTTGCTTAAATAACCCAATCGCTGTGTTAAAACAATCTTTGATTAATAGAAAGTTAAAAAACAGCATTTTCTGAAATAAACTTTTGTAACTTTTGACACATGTAATGCATTCTTGCTGAATAAAACTATTCCTTAAAAATAAAATTATTAATTATTAATAAAACTATTAATTTACAAATTCTTACTGACCCCAAACTTTTGAACTGTAGTGTATAATGCTACAAAAGTTTTAGATGGTTTGTGTGCAACAACCGACATTCATTTCTATGGTGTTCACATACTTTGTAGGATTCAATTGTGCATTAATAGGTTGAGCAAAACAAATGTGTTTATATCTGAGAGCCTTCTATACACACATTTGGACACTGAAATAACACACACTTTGAGTGTCCCTTATAAAGAACCACTATTGTCCCTTACTTTTGTCCCACGTTTTGTCCTTTGTGGTGTATGTTTGGATTATGTTGTGTTATAAATAAATGCAAACCATTCAAAAAGCCATTCTTTGAATCTCTTCAGATTCTTTGTTCTAGTTCCCTCACAGCTGATAGGGCCATGAGGATTAGGGGAGGGGTCTTTGTCTTTCTCAGGTTCAAAACACATCAGTATTCATGATGATTCACACCTTCCCTGCATAAGCCTTCCTGACACAAAACATGTCTTACAAATTTTAAACTAGTATATTGTTTTATGTGAATGAGTGGCCATTGATTTTTTCATCGTCTTGAAGCTTGAAGCAGTTATCAAAAGTCTTGTGAACAAATATTCAGGATGGGTTTTATAGCCTTATAACAGCGACTTCATTTGTTTTTCTTTCCACAAACCACGCATAAACGTCATTTTCTCAAAACTACAAACTTTTACACACATGCTGCTCACATATTATTGTAGCAGAGTTTGTGCTTAAAACAGTGTACTCAGACTTTAGTCATGAAAATGTTACAAGTAACAGAAATAAGCTTAAATATCAGAGCATATCAAAACTCCTCCAGGGCCCAGAAAACAGCTCAGCACTCAGAGGGTTCAATGCAATGACGCAAATAGAAATTCTGCGGCGCGATTTGCGCTAATGAGGCGGTGCGAATTGAGCATTTGATGCGTGATTTGCGCGAGTTAAAAAATCTGAACTTTGGCGGATATTCGCGCCACGTTAACCAATCAGGAGCTTGCTCTAGTAGTGACAGCAATGAGGACGATTGGATTATTCAGTGTTTTTGAACAAATCTCTTGAATGAATGATTCAATAACTCACTCATAAAGACTTCACTTGTTTCATTACTGGATGAATCAGTGTTTTTGAACGAATCTCTTGAATAATTTATTCAATGACTCGTTTATAAAGACTTCACTTGTTTCATTACTGGATGAATCAGTAGGCGTTTCTCAATGTCAAGGAAGGATCCTCGGAAGCCAGAATCCCGAGGATGCTACGTCATCGACGTCCGTCGAAGGACTGTTCCAATGTCGAGGATCCTCGGAATTTCAACCAAGGTCTGAATCCTTTGTTCGAAAAATATGCCATATACAGGAAAGGATGCTTACGAGTAGACTTTGCGCACTTAGCGTTCTCAAATCACTCACAATCCTATGCGCGCAGCTTTGCTATCTTGTTCAAAAAATACAAAATATCGGACGTTGGCGGAGTCGGAGCGTTAACGGGGCAATTTGCTTTCAAGTGTAAGTATTTACGTTACCAAACATTTGTTATAACCGTAGTAAATATAAGTAAAGTTTAACTTTTAAATGCCAGTACAAATTACAACCGTATTGATATTATACAAATTACGTTATTGATGGCTAACGGACCTTTTCACTGACGTAATGAGGCTGACGCGCACTTGCTAGCCTGTTCCATTTACGTGTTCTCCGAATGCTAAAGAGGAGCCTCGCCTCGCCTCTGAAGGAAGTGACTTGGAAGGACCAGTCCTGCAGAGGAAGTATCCTTGACATTGAGAAACACCTAGAGTTTTTGAATGAATCTCTTGAATGAATGATTCAATGACTCACTCATAAAGACTTCACTTGTTTCATTACTGAATGAATCAGTGTTTTTGAACGAATCTCTTGAATAATTGATTCAATGACTTGTTTATAAAGACTTCATTGTTTCATTACTGGATGAATCAGTGTTTTTGAACGAATCTCTTGAATTAATGATTCAATGACTCACTCATAAAGACTTCATTGTTTCATTAGGCTTGTTCGACTTCGCCCAGCGATGCACAGACCGATCGGCGGCTGACTTGAAGCAGTGCATGCCGGTTAGAAATTTTGTCCGACTTGAGGAAGCGCCGAAGCCACGTGACAGTGACGTATGTCAACAAAGTGCCGCGAGAGCGATTCGAGAGCAGCCGCTAACACAGCCGGTGCAGTTTCTCCAGAGCGACTGCATGAGGCTGCACGGGCTCTGATGACGACACAGCCGTTCCACGATTGGCCAGATTCACCGCATGACAGCGATCACGTGTGTTTCGTGTTTATTCTAAAACCTTCAGCTCCACTAATGCGCACAAATCTGTTTTTTATAACAGTAAAACCTCCTTTCATGTAGTCGCGATGTTATATTGTCATGTTTATCAAAATATAACTGATTAAAAACATAGACCCCACTTCATTGATAGTGTGGCTTATATGTTGAACTTTATTCTTGTACAAACACACGCTGTATTAAGCAGTGCATAAAGTATTACATGACAATAATGTCTCTGAAACATCTTTGTATTGCCAAATATTGCATTTATTTCACTTCAGCTGATAAAGTGTGCAAACACAGCGCGAGCGTCACTGCGGGAAGCAGAAAGTGTCCGACTTCACGTCTGTGTTTGCAGCTCCTCCCGCCTGCACGCGGCTACTCTCGCCGATCAGTTGCATCCAGCCGCAGCCGATGTCGAACACACCTATTACTGGATGAATCAGTGTTTTCGAACGAATCTCTTGAATGAATGATTCAATGACTCACTCATAAAGACTTCACTTGTTTCATTACTGGATGAATCAGTGTTTTTGAATGAATCTCTTGAATGAATGATTCAATGACTCACTCATAAAGACTTCACTTGTTTCATTAATGGATGAATCAGTGTTTTTGAATGAAACTCTTGAATGAATGATTCAATGACTCACTCATAAAGACTTCACTTGTTTCATTACTGGATGAATCAGTGTTTTTGAATGAATCTCTTGAATGAATGATTCAATGACTCACTCATAAAGACTTCACTTGTTTCATTACTGGATGAATCAGTGTTTTTGAACGAATCTCTTGAGTGAATGATTTAATGACTCACTTATAAATACTTCACTTGATTCATTACTGGATGAATCAGTGTTTTTGAACGAATCTCTTGAGTGAATGATTTAATGACTCACTTATAAATACTCACTTGTTTCATTACTGGATGAATCAGTGTTTTTGGACGAATCTCTTGAATGAATGATTCAATGACTCACTCATAAAGACTTCACTTGTTTCATTACTGGATGAATCAGTGTTTTTGAATGAATCTCTAGAATGAATGATTCAATGACTCACTCATAAAGACTTCACTTGTTTCATTACTGGATGAATCAGTGTTTTTGAACAAATCTCTTGAATAATTGATTCAATGACTCACTCATAAAGACTTCACTTGTTTCATTACAGGATGAATCAGTGTTTTTGAATGAATCTCTTGAATGAATGATTCAATGACTCACTCATAAAGACTTCACTTGTTTCATTTCTGGATGAATCAGTGTTTTTGAACGAATCTCTTGAATGGATGATTCAATGACTCACTCATAAAGACTTCACTTGTTTCATTACAGGATGAATCAGTGTTTTTGAATGAATCTCTTGAATGAATGATTCAATGACTCACTCATAAAGACTTCACTTGTTTCATTTCTGGACGAATCAGTGTTTTTGAACGAATCTCTTGAATGGATGATTCAATGACTCACTCATAAAGACTTCACTTGTTTCATTACTGGATGAATCAGTGTTTTTGAACGAATCTCTTGAATGAATGATTCAATGACTCACTCATAAAGACTTCATTGTTTCATTACTGGATGAATCAGTGTTTTTGAATTAATCTCCTGAATGAATGATTCAATGACTCACTCATAAAGACTTCACTTGTTTCATTACTGGATGAATCAGTGTTTTTGAACAAATCTCTTGAATGAATGATTCAATGACTCGTTTATAAAGACTTCACTTGTTTCATTACAGGATGAATCAGTGTTTTTGAACAAATCTCTAGAATGAATGATTCAATGACTCACTCATAAAGACTTCACTTGTTTCATTACTGGATGAATCAGTGTTTTTGAACGAATCTCTGGAATAATTGATTCAATGACTCACTCATAAAGACTTCACTCGTTTCATTACTGGATGAATCAGTGTTTTTGAGTGAATCTCTTGAATGAATGAATCAATGACTCGTTTATCACGACTTCACTTTTTTCATTACTGGATGAATCATTGTTTTTGAATGAATCTCTTGAATTAATGATTCAATGACTCGTTTATAAAGACTTAATTTGTTTCATTACTGGATGAATCAGTGTTTTTGAACGAATGAAACAAGTTTCGTTATAAACATGTTTAGAGTATTCTTGTTCGGTTTGCACAAAATAATAAACTGATTCCTAAAAAAGCTAGTCGGATTCTTTATAAATGAGGCAAAAGTTTCAGAACCTTATTTTGACTTTATATGAATATTTCTTATATATGTAAATACACTCTCAGAAAAAAAGGTACAAAAGTTGTCACTGGGGCGGTACTCTCTCAAAATATACACATTTGTACCTTATTTACCCCTAAACTGTGCATATTATGTCATTAGCGTCATGGCGGAGGGTTTAAACACCAGTAGAACCGTCTCGAGAAAGTGTCAAACTTTAGTTTAATTTTCCTCTAGTGTTCCTGTCGGGGTGAATGAATCTGTGTCCGTTCTGAACGGATCAACTCCAACATGAATCCGTTTAGCCTGAAGATCCAGCGTTTGCAGATAAGCTTCCCTGCGGATCTTGTTCACACACTCCATTTGATCAGTTCTGCCACATGATGCTTTTATGAGCGCCGGGTCGCTCGTGTTTCCACCGGAGTTAATCTTTCATTTGACTTTCTGAAATCCCTCTACCGATGGCACGGAATAACACTCATCCATAAAGAATCATTTGCTTCCCAGATGTTTGATCAAAAGCGCTGCCAAGTGCAAACCTCTGCCTCTGTGTCTTTGAGCGGGTTTGATTGTGCCTCGTCCAAACACAATACATATGCAGATCAGATCTCAGCGAGCGCTTCTGCAGATGAAACCGGGAGATTCCGCCTTTCTGGGACGCAGATCAGGGCCGTACAAACCAGCTTCCAACACCAGCACAGCGACTCCACAACACTGTGTTTCTAAGAGAATAAAACATTACAGATTGTTTGTGTGATTCTGCCTGGAAGAGTCTAAGAATGATGAAGCTCATAACTGGGCGTTCGGCCTTTCTGCTAAACAAGGCGAACTCTAGATTTGAAGAAAGATCAGCTCTCAAACACGATCCAGAGACGTGTGACGCCATCAGCTGGACTCGCTCCAATGGTTTGGGGTAGAAACCCATTCCTTCTGGACACACTGTGAATCTGTGAATCTTCATTTGACCGTTTCCAGCTCTTCTTCTGGAGAGACTCTCTTCTGTTCTTATCGATAGAGACAGAACACAGCTAAACATTAAAGGGTTAGTTCACCCAAAAATGAAAATTCTGTCATTAATTACTTACCCTCATGTCGTTCGACACCCGTCAGACCTCCGTTCATCTTCAGAACAGAAATGAAGATATTTTAGTGTAAATCTGATGGCTCTGAAAGGCCTCCATTGGCACAATGCACTTTACACTCTCAAGACCCTTAAAAGGTACTAAATATGTCGTTACAAAGTCCATCTCACTACAGTGGTTCTACAATAACTTTATGAATCGGCGAGAATAGTTTCTGTGCGCAAAAAAAACCTAAATAACGACTTATATAGTGATGACGATCTCAGAACACGGCCTCATGAAGCTTCGAAGCGTTATAAATCAGTGAGTCGAATCATGATTCGGATCGCGTGTCAAACCGCCAAACTGCTGAAATTTGGCGATTCAAACTGCTGAATCGACTCACTGATTCATAACGCTCTGAACCGCTGAATCGACTCACTGATTCATAACGCTTCGAAGCTTCATGAGGCCGTGTTCTGAGATCGTCATCACTATATAAGTCGTTATTTAGGGTTTTTTTGCGCACAAAAACTATTCTCGCCGATTCATAAAGTTATTGTAGACCCGCTGTAGTGAGATGGACTTTGTAACGACGTCTTTAGTACCTTTTAAGGGTCTTGAGAGTGAACCGTGCATTGAGCCAATGGAGGCCTTTCAGAGCCATCAGATTTACACTAAAATATCTTCATTTCTGTTCCGAAGATGAACGGAGGTCTTACGGGTGTCGAACGACATGAGGGTAAGTAATTAATGACAGAATTTTCATTTTTGGGTGAACTAACCCTTTAATCTCTTTGTAGTGTGAGTAAAAGGAGACGGACGCGAGTACCCAGCAGGCACACACCGTCATAACGACGTTTGGTTACATTTTGGTTGCAACGTCAAGTGACCAAAATTCAATGTCAGCTGAACGTCTAATGCTGACGTTAAAGGACAACTCCGGTGAAAAATGAACCTAGGGGTAATTAACACATGGTTACCGAGTAGATCGTTCTCTGGGATGCGTTTTCATGAAAATCGAATGTAAAGAGTTTTATCTCTAAAAACAGATTATCTTATAACGCTAGTATATGGGGCATAGAATAAGTCGCTAGTTAATACCACTAACAAGGCTCAATTCTAACATCATTAGACGTTGATATTTAGTTGTTTTTAGGTTGTGTTGTAAAGTAACCAAAATCCAACGTTGAGCCAACGTCTCAAGCCAATGTCATCTTGACGTCAAATTCTGGTGAGGTATGATGGCCAAAACCCAACATCCACACAACATCATACACTCTAAAAGAAAAGGTTCTATATGGCACCAAAAATGGTTATTCGTCGTAATCATAGAGGAACCACCTTTGGTGCTATATAGCACCATATCTTAACATGTTCTGTATATGGTAGTGGTGCTATATAGCACCTTAGTCAAAGAACCGGTGAAGAACCTCTGAAGAACCGGTGAAGAACCGCTGAAGAACCTCTGAAGAACCGCTGAAGAACCTCTGAAGAACCGCTGAAGAACCTCTGAAGAACCGCTGAAGAACCACTGAAGAACCGCTGAAGAACCGCTGAAGAACCGCTGAAGAACCGCTGAAGAACCGCTGAAGAACCCCTGAAGAACCTCTGAACAACCGCTGAAGAACCGCTGAAGAACCCCTGAAGAACCTCTGAAGAACCGCTGAAGAACCTCTGAAGAACCGCTGAAGAACCTCTGAAGAACCTCTGAAGAACCGCTGAAGAACCTCTGAAGAACCGCTGAAGAACCTCTGAAGAACCGCTGAAGAACCCCTGAAGAACCTCTGAAGAACCGCCGAAGAACCTCTGAAGAACCTCTGAAGAACCGCTGAAGAACCCCTGAAGAACCCCTGAAGAACCTCTGAAGAACCGCTGAAGAACCCCTGAAGAACCTCTGAAGAACCGCTGAAGAACCTCTGAAGAACCGCTGAAGAACCTCTGAAGAACCTCTGAAGAACCGCTGAAGAATCTCTGAAGAACCTCTGAAGAACCGCTGAAGAACCTCTGAAGAACCCCTGAAGAACCCCTGAAGAACCTCTGAAGAACCGCTGAAGAACCTCTGAAGAACCGCTGAAGAACCAAAATTGTTTCTACATATCACTTAAAAATGTTCCCCTATGATTACAAGCCAAGAATCATTTTCGGTGCCATATAGAACCTTTTTTTTTTAGAGTGTAATGGTAACATCCACACAACGTCAAATTCTAACATCATTAGACTTTGATATTTAGTTGTTTTTAGGTTGTGTTGTAAAGTAACTAAAATCCAACGTCTCAAGCCAATGTCATATTGACGTCAGATACTTACATTTAGTCGTGAGGTATGACGACCGAAACTCAACGTCTCCTTGACGTCATAATGGTAACATCAACACAACGTCAAATTCTAACATCATTAGACGCTGATCTTTTGTTTGTTTTAGGTTGTGGTATTAAATAACCAAAATCCAACGTAGAGCCAACGTCTCAAGCCAATGTCATATTGACATCAAATACTTGTGAGGTATGATGGCCAAAACCCAAAGTCCACACAACATCATACACTCAAAAAAAATTTTTTAGCTTGATTTAGCACCATATCTTAACATGTTCTGTATGTGGTAGTGGTGCTATATAGCACCTTAGTCAAAGAACCGCTGAAGAACCCCTGAAGAACCTCTGAAGAACCGCTGAAGAACCGCTGAAGAACCGCTGAAGAACCCCTGAAGAACCTCTGAAGAACCTCTGAAGAACCACTGAAGAACCGCTGAAGAACCTCTGAAGAACCGGTGAAGAACCTCTGAAGAACCAGTGAAGAACCTCTGAAGAACCTCTGAAGAACCGGTGAAGAACCTCTGAAGAACCACTGAAGAACCCCTGAAGAACTGGTGAAGAACCTCTGAAGAACCGGTGAAGAACCTCTGAAGAACCGCTGAAGAACCTCTGAAGAACCGCTGAAGAACCTCTGAAGAACCGCTGAAGAACCTCTGAAGAACCGATGAAGAACCCCTGAAGAACCGCTGAAGAACCTCTGAAGAACCGCTGAAGAACCGCTAAAGAACCTCTCAAGAACCGCTGAAGAACCTCCGAAGAACCGCTGAAGAACCGCTGAAGAACCCCTGAAGAACCTCCGAAGAACCTCTGAAGAACCGCTGAAGATCCCCTGAAGAACCGCTGAAGAACCTCTGAAGAACCGCTGAAGAACCGCTGAAGAACCGCTGAAGAACCCCTGAAGAACCTCTGAAGAACCGCTGAAGAACCTCTGAAGAACCACTGAAGAACCGCTGAAGAACCGCTGAAGAACCGCTGAAGAACCCCTGAAGAACCACTGAAGAACCCCTGAAGAACCTCTGAAGAACCGCTGAAGAACCTCTGAAGAACCGCTGAAGAACCTCTGAAGAACCGCTGAAGAACCTCTGAAGAACCGCTGAAGAACCTCTGAAGAACCGCTGAAGAACCGCTGAAGAACCTCTGAAGAACCGCTGAAGAACCCCTGAAGAACCTCTGAAGAACCTCTGAAGAACCACTGAAGAACCGCTGAAGAACCTCTGAAGAACCGCTGAAGAACCTCTGAAGAACCTCTGAAGAACCGCTGAAGAACCTCTGAAGAACCGCTGAAGAACCCCTGAAGAACCTCTGAAGAACCGCTGAAGAACCGCTGAAGAATCTCTGAAGAACCTCTGAAGAACCGCTGAAGAACCTCTGAAGAACCGCTGAAGAACCGCTGAAGAACCCCTGAAGAACCTCTGAAGAACCGCTGAAGAACCTCTGAAGAACCGCTGAAGAACCAAAATTGTTTCTACATATCACTTAAAAATGTTCCCCTATGATTACAAGCCAAGAACCATTTTTGGTGCCATATAGAACCTTTTTTTTTAGAGTGTAATGGTAAAATCCACACAACGTCAAATTCTAACATCATTAGACATTGATATTTAATTGTTTTTAGGTTGTGTTGTAAAGTAACTAAAATCCAACGTCTCAAGCCAATGTCATATTGACGTCAGATACTGACATTTAGTCGTGAGGTATGACGACCGAAACTCAACGTCTCCTTGACGTCATAATGGTAACATCAACACAACGTCAAATTCTAACATCATTAGACGCTGATCTTTTGTTTGTTTTAGGTTGTGGTATTAAGTAACCAAAATCCAACGTAGAGCCAACGTCTCAAGCCAATGTCATATTGACATCAAATACTTGTGAGGTATGATGGCCAAAACCCAACGTCCACACAACATCATACACTCTAAAAAAAATGTTTAGCTTGATTTAGCACCATATCTTAACATGTTCTGTATGTGGTAGTGGTGCTATATAGCACCTTAGTCAAAGAACCGGTGAAGAACCTCTGAAGAATGTCCACAAAACGTCAAATTCTCACATCGTTAGACGTTGATATTTAGTTGTTTTTAGGTTGTGTTGTAAAGTAACCAAAATCCAATGTTGAGCCAACGTCTCAAGCCAACGTCATATTGACGTCAACCTCCAACGTTGGACAAAAATCGGGTTGACGGGTTCTGACGTCGAGAATGTAGTTGTTTAAAGCTCAAATCTAAGGTTTATTTATAAAGAGAGCTCCTCTCTGAACATGTGATCTGGTGTGTGTGGAGTTGATCATGTGATCTGGTGTGTGTGGAGTTGAACATGTGATCTGGTGTGTGTGGAGTTGATCATGTGATCTGGTGTGTGTGGAGTTGATCATATGATCTGGTGTGTGTGTGGAGTTGATCATGTGATCTGGTGTGTGTGTGGAGTTGATCATGTGATCTGGTGTGTGTGGAGTTGATCATGTGATCTGGTGTGTGTGGAGTTGAACATGTGATCTGGTGTGTGTGGAGTTGAAGATGTGATCTGGTGTGTGTGGAGTTGAACATGTGATCTGGTGTGTGTGGAGTTGAACATGTGATCTGGTGTGTGTGGAGTTGATCATGTGATCTGGTGTGTGTGTGGAGTTGAACATGTGATCTGGTGTGTGTGGAGTTGAACATGTGAACTGGTGTGTGTGGAGTTGAACGTGATCTGGTGTGTGTGTGGAGTTGAACATGTGATCTGGTGTGTGTGGATATGAACATGTGATCTGGTGTGTGTGGAGTTGATCATGTGATCTGGTGTGTGTGGAGTTGATCATGTGATCTGGTGTGTGTGGAGTTGATCATGTGATCTGGTGTGTGTGGAGTTGAACATGTGATCTGGTGTGTGTGGAGTTGAACATGTGATCTGGTGTGTGTGGGGTTGAACATGTGATCTGGTGTGTATGGAGTTGAACATGTGATCTGGTGTGTGTGGAGTTGAACGTGATCTGGTGTGTGTGGAGTTGAACATGTGGTCTGGTGTGTGTGGAGTTGATCATGTGATCTGGTGTGTGTGGAGTTGAACATGTGATCTGGTGTGTGTGGAGTTGAACATGTGATCTGGTGTGTGTGGAGCTGAACATGTGATCTGGTGTGTGGAGTTGATCATGTGATCTGGTGTGTGTGGAGTTGATCATGTGATCTGGTGTGTGTGGAGCTGAACATGTGAACTGGTGTGTGTGGAGTTGAACATGTGATCTGGTGTGTGTGTAGCTGAACATGTGATCTGGTGTGTGTGGAGTTGATCATGTGATCTGGTGTGTGTGGAGTTGAACATGTGATCTGGTGTGTGTGGAGTTGATCATGTGATCTGCTGTGTGTGGAGTTGAACATGTGATCTGGTGTGTGTGGAGTTGATCATGTGATCTGGTGTGTGTGGAGTTGAACATGTGATCTGGTGTGTGTGTGGAGTTGATCATGTGATCTGGTGTGTGTGGAGTTGAACATGTGATCTTGTGTGTGGAGTTGATCATGTGATCTGGTGTGTGTGGAGTTGATCATGTGATCTGGTGTGTGTGGAGTTGAACATGTGATCTGGTGTGTGTGGAGTTGATCATGTGATCTGGTGTGTGTGGAGTTGATCATGTGATCTGGTGTGTGTGGAGTTGAACATGTGATCTGGTGTGTGTGTGGAGTTGATCATGTGATCTGGTGTGTGTGGAGTTGAACATGTGATCTTGTGTGTGGAGTTGATCATGTGATCTGGTGTGTGTGGAGTTGATCATGTGATCTGGTGTGTGTGGAGTTGAACATGTGATCTGGTGTGTGTGGAGTTGATCATGTGATCTGGTGTGTGTGTGTGTGTGTGAGCTCCAGTGGATCAGCTCAGCGCTCATTAACCCCGGTGAGAGCAGCCTTTCCTCGGCCAGTCCTTCTGCCGTCTGCCGCTGGCTCTGATGTATATAATATATAATATTACAGATATAATTCGTCTTGTGTGGATCTAACGGCCGATCTTTGCTCTCATGAATCATCATTTGTTGTCTGCCAAATAGTTTTGACTGAGGGCAAAGAGAAGTTTCATAACTGTATTTTTTAGGATATTTAAATACACATGCAGTGAAGATAATGTAGGCGTTGCCTGGACCACATTTGTGTGGCTATTAATGTTTAATATATATTTGTAATGAAAATGAAAAGAGGCAGAGGGGTGTTTTATGATATTTCTTCTGGAGCGCCTTGAACGCGCATCTATTTCGCTTCAAGCGCTCAATTTATACAATGTATCTCATTGTTGTCACTACTAGAGCAAGCTCCGGATTGGTTAACGCAGCCCGAATATTCGCCAAACTTCTGATTTTTCAACTCAGAATGTCAGAATGTCTATTTGCGTCTTTGCATCGACTTAACACGTAAATCACTCGCGTGAAACGCTTCATTCGCATCTGGTGTGAACGCACCAGAGCGAATTGGACGCGCCAATGGATTCAAAACGTTCAAGCGACCAACTCGACGCGATTTTGATGCTGTCTGGTGTGAACGTAGCATAGGCTAATGGTGCAGGCGCGAATGAAGCATTTCACGCGAGTGATTTACATGTTAAAGGGTAACTAAACCCCTGCTCAGAGCTTAACTCCACCCACTGGCAAATTTTGAAAAATGCTGGAAAAGTGGGCGGAGCCCAGCGGAGACAGAGGGGACGAACCGAGGGCGGGGCTTAGCGGAGGGCGTGCACCTGAGACCCGCAGTGACGGATTGATTGACAGCTGTCAGACTCGCGAGTCGCAGAGATGGAGAATGACTAGAGTGACGCCAGCTTTGCAACAGAGCGGTCATTCTCCACCTTCACCTGAAGTGGAGAAGGGTGGATTGTCTGTAGAGTCAGACACAGACCCAGAGCCTTATCAATGCGAGCCGCTGCTCAAACTGCGTTCACAGCACGTTACAGTATTGTTATTCGTCACCGCGTGATCTATCTGCGTCCGCGGCAACCACTTGCGTGTCAGGGTTTGAAAGCGCGTCTCATGTATGAAACTTATCTGTACACATGACGGGCGGCAATAATATCGCAAGAAAAGCCTGACGTGCTGACAACTGCATTATTTAACCGTATTTTCTTCAATACAATGTTAAAGCAAGTGTCATGTCAGTTTCATTCATAATGTTTCTACTTCATGTAACATACATGACAGTTCATACTGGAGTGAAGCCGTTCTCATCATGTGATTGGGGGAAACATTTCTGAGGGCGTGGTGAGCTCGTGCCAGGGGCGCGGATAGTGAGCCGTTGGAGGTGCCATCGTACGTCACGATGTACCACAACGTCCAATAGGAAAATTCAACTGCAGAAGCCACCGTTCAACCTTAAGAGGGCAGCACTTTGGCGGTTTTACACCATATTTTATAGAATTAAAACACTTTATTCTCAAATGTCAAAACATTTACTCGAATCAATGAACAGCATTAATAAAGCCCCAGTATTACAGATCATTAACTAAAAAAAGTTGTTTTAGGGTTTAGTTACCCTTTAAGTCAATGCAAAGACACAAATAGACATGCTGAGTTGAAAAATCGGAACTTTGCCGAATATTCGCGAACAAGCTTGCTCTAGTAGTGACAAAAATAAGGACACAATCATATGTGGATACCCAGAGCTGTACGATACATCTTCATACTTTATAGAAACAGGAATAAAAAGGATCTTGCTTGGAAGAAAGTGAGTGAGGAGGTCGGACAGTCTGTTGAGTTGTAAAAAGCGCTAGTTACTCAGTTTGAGCTCTATATAGAGTGATTTCAGGGGGACTGGGACACTTTTTGCCATTGAGATGATTTGGAAAAAGTGTCCCAATCCCCCTGAATTCACCCTATTGAGACTACAAGCTAGCTAAAGCCGGCACATTGAGCTTATTCACCGTATTTTAAAACAAATATGTCCGCCATTTCACAACGAGACGAGCCGCTGGCAGAAGCTCCTCCCATGAGGCGAATGAAGCGAGTAAACTCAATGTTCAAGCGTCAACTACGCGTGAATAGCGCGATTTATTCGCGTCTGGTGTGAACGCACCATTAATATCTTCTCTAATGTTTGCTCTGAAACACGCAGTCGTTGCGATATGATAATCACACTAATCCATCTTGTGTCTTTTATTTGGATAAATCGTGCCGTCCTGAGAGATTTCCCTCCAGTCTGTTCGTCAGAGACGGATCAGTGTAACCGGTGTTTATGGCTCTTGTGTTGAAGAGGCTGGAGTGTGTGTGTGTTGAGGAAGCTGGAGTGTGTGTGTTGAGGAGGCTGGAGTGTGTGTGTCGGGAGGCAGTGACCTGCAGAAAACACCCGGATCATGTTACGACCGAAAACACCATTACTAAAGCAAATTTACTAGCGGATCAGTGTCGTTTAGGCTGACACTGGCTGAACAGTTCAGATGTGAAAAATGTTTCAGCACCTCCAGACTTGACTCCAAATCAAACAGAAGTCGCAGCCAGAGAGGCGGAGAGAGTCAGCGCTGGAGACGTTCTCCGGTTAGTAGCTGCGCTGTTTTCCTAGCAGCTGGAGCGACGTTAAATCAAGCGGGTCAGACGTCCGGTCGTTACGACTCCCTGAGCGCACGCTCTCTAAAGCACTGGTGGAAAAAACCTTCATTCCTGACCTGAGAACAGCCACTTTCAAAACCACTAAACTACAGGAGCACTGCACTAACAGACCTGAGGAGAATCTCAGCTCAAGAATGTGTTTCTGCTTTTATAAAACACTGCTAAAGTTCATAGGCCAAATAGTGCCCTGTTTTAATAATTAATGTCATGCATGCGCACGCGCGCGCACACACACACACACACACACACACTCACTCACTCTCTCTCTCTCTCTCTCTCTCTCTCTCTCTCTCTCTCTCACACACACACACACACACACACACTCTCTCTCTCTCTCTCTCTCTCACACACACACACTCACACACACACACTCTCTCTCTCACACACACACACACACTCTCTCTCAGAAAAACACTCAATCACAAATATACACATTTACACACACGCGCGCGCACTCACAAACACACACACGCACAAACACTCACACACGCACACACTCTCTCTCTCTCACACACACACACACCCTCAAACACACACACACGTGCACACATACACACTCACACACACACTCTCACACACAAACACTCCCACACTCACACACACACTCTCACACACAAACACTCCCACACTCACACACAAACATACACTCACACACGCACACACACGCACGCACCGTCTCTCTCTCTCACACAGACACACACACGCATGCACCGTCTCTCTCTCTCTCTCACACACACGCACATACTGTCTCTTTCTCTCTCTCTCACACACACACACACACACACACTCTCTCTCACATGCACATACACACTCGCACACACACACACTCACGCACACACTGTCTCTCTCTCACACTCTCACACAATTATGTGTGAGAAAGTGTGTGTGTATATGTGTTTATTTGTGCGTGTGTGTGGGCATGTTTTTGTGAAATATCAGGACACAAATGTGTATAATGTCATGGGTATTACAAAAAGAGGGTGAAATATGAGGACGTTCCCCATGTCCTCACTTTTCAAAATGCTTATAAATCACAGAACAAGGTTTTTTTCACAGAAAGTGAACTGCACAGTCTCCTGTCAGGGTTAGGTTTAGGGGCAGGGGCAGTGTGTGTGTGTGTGTGTGTGTGTGTGTGTGTGTGTGATGGGTAGGTTTAGGGGCAGGGGCAGTGTGTGTGTGTGTGTGTGTGTGTGTGTGTCTGTGTGTGATGGGTAGGTTTAGGGGCAGGGGCAGTGTGTGTGTGTGTGTGTGTGTGTGTGTGTGTGTGTGTGTGTGTGTGTGTGTGTGTGTGTGTGTGTGTGTGTGTGTGTGTGTGTGTGTGTGTGTGTGTGTGTGTGTGTGTGTGTGTGTGTGTGATGGGTAGGTTTAGGGGCAGTGTAAGGGGATAGAAAATACGGTTTGTACGGTATAAAAACCATTATGCCTATGGAATGTCCTCACATTTCACAAAAACAAACGTGTGTGTGTGTGTGTGTGTGTGTGTGTGTGTGTGTGTGTGTGTGTGTGTGTCAGTGAGCTTGCGGATACAGGTGAACGTCAAAATGTTGTCTGGTAAAATCTAAGCAACCACACCCATTGAAAAGTTCATAGGTCAAATAGTGAAACTGAAATTGCAAACAGATAAAGTGCATGAAAATAATCACTTAAATATGTATTTTAGATGTTTTCTTTCCACAAGTCTGAAAGAAGACGCGTTACAGAGGCAAAATGGACCAAAATCTCACAATTATTATATGTTATGTCTTAAAATAAGAAAGTTCCTCCCTCTATCAAACCAACCAGAGAACTAAAACTGGATTCTGGATAATGCAAGCGGCATAATTCTCATGGAAAAACATCTGTATTCCTTCATGGCCGTGTGATTACACAGGCTCATTATCTTTATATCGCTGCATTGTGTAAAGGTTTCTCTCAGCGCCAAACGCTGGATCTTAATTGGCCGTTTGCTTCTCTCGATTGCCAATGAGTCAGTAAAACTGGCCTGAGCTCGACGCCGGTGGCCCAGGATCTGCACGGGTAACATGTTCATTACACTATAACTCTCTCAGCGGAGTCCATGCTCCGGGTTAATAGGGCAACACACACTTACAGCGCTAGCCCATTCTGAAAACAGCGTGCTTCTGTTTTGCCAACATTGCCATTAAAGGGGTGGTTGCATGCGATTTCACTGTTTTAACTTTAGTTAGTGTGTAATGTTGCTGCTTGAGCATAAAAAGTATCTGCAAAGTTACAGCGCTGAAAGTTCAATGCAAACGGAGATATTGTCTTTTAAAGTGATGGCAGTTTATTGCCTACAAAAACGGCCGGTTTGGACTACAACAAGCTTCTTCCCGGGTTGGTGACATGATAAACACCTGCTATTAACAAACACTGCCCCCGCGAACACGCAACAAAGTGGGCGAGGCCACATCAGTCATTACGAAAGAGAGAGAGCTGTTGCAGAACTACAAACTACATCTGGCCATCTAACCAATCTAAGACCATTGTGTTTTTCGGAGGGATGGGCTTCACAGAAGCAGGAAGCAAACGAGCCTTTCAAAGAACAGACAGCGGTGTGGAATAAAGGTCAAATATAAGAAAAAGACGGCGTTTAAAAAAAAAAAAAAGTATTAAGACATGTTATACTGCGCCCCATAAACACAACCAAGCCTAGAAAAAAACCACGGAACCACCCCTTTAAGTTGTGAAAACCTTATTTCTGATTGTTCTCTGGAAGTTTTTTCTTGGTTATGCGAACATATTGGATCATTCTTCAAACATTATGGGATGTTACTTTTGAACGTTCTCTGAACTAGTGCTGTAGTACTCGAGTCCGGACCATAGACTGTTAAAAAAAATGAACGTAGTGTCTGTGCTCACCATAGTAGCCTAGCTCGACCATAGTGGCAATCCACCTGTCACTCAAAGTGACCACGGCCTTAATTATGCAGAACTTTAAGGCTTTATATAATGTAAATGAATGAGTTATAACCCCCCCCCCTCACAGTCGTCATGAAGGGCAACATTAGCCGTACAGACCAAAAGCACAGTTTGTCTCAGACTGTAAACATGTGTTCTTCTGCTGTAGAGTTGGCCATTTTAACATGAGCTCAATGAGATTCTGCTCCTTCTGGAGTCTCTAGTGGCCAGTCCATGAACTGCAGTTTAACTCACTTCCGTATCGGCTTCAGGAGAAACTGTGGTGCTTGGTCTGGACTTTATTTATCGCAAGTCATCGTCATTGAAAAAACAACAAAAAAACAACACACACACACACACATTTTTCGGAACATTTTTAGTGACACCTGTGTTGCTTGTTATTTGTTAGATCTTCCATTGGCAGCCCAGAACATTTGTTCATAACTGAATATAGTACACTCTCAGAAAAAAGGTACATTGCTGTCACTGGGGCAGTAGTCTAAGGTACAAAAGTGAAAAGGTACATCTCCTAAATGGTACATATTAGTACCTTTTCGGTTTTGTACCTTAGGGAACAACCCCATTGACAGCAATGTACCTTTTTTTCTGGCCGTTATAACAACTGGTTTATACATTACCCGGCCAAAAGAAAAAGTCGCTGTTTGGGACTTGCCTGACAGCTCCATAAAGACATGGATGAGCGAGTTTGGTGTGGAGGAACTTGAGTCCTGACCTCAACCCGATAGAATAGCTTTGGGATGAATTAGAGCGGAGACTGAGAGCCAGGCCTTCTCGTCTAAATGCTGTGGTGTTATTTCCATCAAGAGGGTCATTCATTTTCGGTCCGGCTCATGTATTGACAATGCAAGAGTCCAGCACTCTGTAAAGTCTCCTCCAGCACATCCCAAAGACTCCCATCAGTTAGGGTCGGAAGAACTGTTGCCAAACACATAAGTGATTTACATGTTAAGTCAATGCAAAGACCCGAATAGACATTCTGCGGCGCGATTCACGGGAATGAGGTGGCGCGAATTGAGCGTTTGACGCGTGATTCGCGCGTTAACCAATCAGGAGCTTGCTCTAGTAGTGACAACAATGAGGAGAAAATCTGTATATTAATATCTGGTTCAGACAATTTGATTATCACGGACTTTAGGTATACATAAATTAATGAAATTGCTAGAGCGGAGATTACGACTAATGTTGTGAATATTAAGAAGTGGCTGTAAATATAATGGTGTTTTCCCTATAAGAGTTTTATAAATAAATAGAAACCAATGAATTTGTCTGCGGGAATGAAGAGAAGACCAGTTCACTAAAGAATAGCCAACAATTGACAATGGTGAGTTTTAAACGAAGCTCCAGTCACAAAGCGCGATAAATTACATCGAGTTTATGGAGGAGAGTTTTTGAAGCGGACCGACAAACTACATCACCATAATCCAGAATTGGAAGCACTGGGTCATTTTACCCAAAAGTTGTTTTGATGTGTGTGTAAAAGAAGATTTATGACGAAAAAGAAAACCAAAACGAGATTTAACCTTTCTAAGCAACACATTTATATGAGTTTCAAATGAAAACTTGCAGTACAATATTAACAGTAGATTTGAACAAAAAAGACGTATAAACACAGCCCATGTCCGCCATTTCACAACGAGATGAGCCGCTGACAGAAGCCCCGCCCATGAGGCGAACCCCCAATCCAGCTCCAGAGCGGCTCAATCAATCAATAACACACATTTATGCCAGGCAATTGTTTATGAACTAATGCTGAGGAATAATGACAATGTTTACTTTACGATGTTTATATAGTAATATGTTTAAGACGGTTGTATCAATGCATATTTTATCTCCTCATCTGAACTTGAATGAGCTCCTGCAACTGCAACAGAGGCGCAGACATTTCAAAATAAGAGTCCCGGTGTATTTCCAGCTTGTTTATAATTAAAAGTCACGCATTATATATTCGTTTTTGGTTACACAATAAAACTTTTTTTCATAATAAAACAATAAAAATTTTCATTCCCATTTAATTCATAGTCAGGAGGAAAGACCAGTATTTGACACATATTCAATAAAGTATCAGGGTTATAATAGTTCACTAAAACCATTTAAAAAATCACTTCATTACTTGAAATTAAATAAATAAAAAAAATAAACAAACTTATTTGAAGCTTTAGCTTAACCTGATATGGCCTACTGACTAAAACAGAAATACAAAGTTATAAAAACTATATTGCTGTTTTTAAAAAACAAACAAAAAAAGTGAATTGAGCTCTTTCATGTATGTTTAATGTCAAAAACAAAATGAAGTCAAAATGTCAGTTCGAGTGACAGTCGGTTATGTGACGCTTAAATGCTCAATGTATTACAACTGAACTAAACTCATTAGATTTAAGGAGACTAAAACTAGACAAAAACTAAAAACAATTCAGGTGACTAAAATATGACTAAAACTAAATGGCATTTTAGTCAAAAGACTATGACTAAAACTAAATCAAAATTTGCTGTCAAAATTAACACTGGAATAAAGCGAGTAAACTCATAATGTTCAAGCGTCCAACTTTGCGTGAATAGCGTGAATTATTCGTGTCCGGTGTGAACGCACCATTAAGCGACTTTTGTTTTGGTCGGGTGTTTTGTTTTGAAGTGTGTGTAAAAGAAGATTACGATATTACGAAAAAGAAAACTAATACGAGATTTAACCTTCGACTTTTCTTTTGGTCGGGCAGTGTATAAACCAGTTGAGGGTAAAACTGGAAATATCATCGTCTTCTTGCACTTTGGCTGCTAATGTTTAATATAACTGCTGCTTTTAATTCATTCCAGCATTCGAACATTCAAATCTGAGTAAAGAAGAACTAAAAAGAAGAGAGGGAACATAATTTGGCTGGTCAAACAAACCTTCACCACAAATCTGAACATTTACTGAAGACAAAGTCTGTTACACGCAGAACATCAAACACATTAAAACATATTCAACACATTAAAGTGAAGAGTCACAGACGGGGGAAATCCACGAGCATAAAGAGAATCAGACACAACTTCACGTTTCTGCCTCAGTAAACGTCCTGCTCATTCCTTCAGTGCGGTTTCTACAATTATGTAACCTCTGCCAAATAACACACTCATTAATCTTGTCTTTATTACGCTCTCAAATCCAATATATTTAAAGCTCACGAGGCAAAATATAGATCATTATTAGATCATATTACTATCTCGATCAGAGGGAACTGTGACTGCTGTTTGCAGACATCATCGTTCACATTAATGTGAAAAACAAACATAAAAACACACTTTTAAAGGTGCAGTGTGTAGTATTTATGAGGATCTATTGACAGAAATGCAATATAATATACATAACTATGTTTACATAATGAGCCGTTATGTTTTTATTACCTTAGAATGAGCCGTTTCTATCTACACACACTACGGGTCTCCTTACAGTGAAGCCGCCATTTTGTGTCGACCATGTTTCTACGGTAGCCCTAAACGGACAAACTTCTCTACTGAGCACTAGTCACTCTCTGCCGTCTCAGACGAACACATCTGTGTCCTGTGTGGGCCACCGTAGATTCTCTATGTGCTCTGAAAGGGAGGGGTGAGCAGGTGCAATTCACAACCTCACCACTAGATGCCGCTAAAATTCACACACTGCACCTTTAAGAGCCTCCAAAAAGACCAATGACTGGAATTACAGTAGACTATAATTAAATATTTGAGAGATATATAGTATATTATTAAAATATTCATGATAAAACCTCAAATTATTCTGGAAGAACTACTTCTGTATAATGAAATATGTTCTATAAAAGTGCACTTAAAGAATGTACGCACTCTATTGAGGTGTATGATTGGCTTTTGTTTGATAAGAAGATGCGCATAAACTAAGACTTGTTTACAGAATAAATCCCTCAAAACCTTTGGCTCATCAGAGGCTGTGATTGGATAACTGGATGACCCATTGGACCAATCACATCGCAGCATCTCAAATGTTGGTTTGGTAAATCTGAAACGCCTCAGTCAAAGTCTGTGATCAAATAATCACACGCACGCACGCACTCTCTCTCTCTCACACACACACACACACACACACACACATGTTTGTTTTTGTGAAATGTGAGGACATTCCATAGGCGTAATGGTTTTTATACCGTACAAACCGTATTTTCTATCCCCTTACACTGACCTAAACCTACCCATCACACACACACACACACACACACACACACACACACACACACACACACTGCCCCTAAACCTACCCATCACACACACACAAAAACCATTACGCCTATGGAATGTCCTCACATTTCACAAAAACAAACATGTGTGCGTGTGTGTGTGTGTGTGTGTGTGTGTGTGTGTGTGTGTGTGTGTGTGTGTGTGTGTGTGTGTGTGTGTGTGTGTGTGTGTGTGTGTGTGTCGTCCTAACGTAAAACAAAAACTGCTCCTCGGTGAGACAACATCAAGTGAATATTGTAGAATTATTTCTGAAGGTGTTTTGATGTGTCCAGAGTTCAGAGTTCACACTGAACACGATCACTCAGACTCAAGGCCTGTGGTTTCAGGATCTGAATTATTCCACACATTAAATCATCAGTCAGAACCAAACCACAGCTGACCGCATGCTATCAGTTCTCCCATAATGCACTGCACCCCAACCGAGGAGCGTCAGAACTGACTCAACACAACTTCACTCGTCTAATCCTGCCGTCCTCCTCTCTCTCTCCACTCGTGTCCTCCTCTCTCTCTCCACTCGTCCTCCTCTCTCTCTCCACTCGTGTCCTCCTCTCTCTCTCTCCACTCGTCCTCCTCTCTCTCTCCACTCGTCCTCCTCTCTCTCTCCACTCGTCCTCCTCTCTCTCTCCACTCGTGTCCTCCTCTCTCTCTCCACTCGTGTCCTCCTCTCTCTCTCCACTCGTGTCCTCCTCTCTCTCTCCACTCGTGTCCTCCTCTCTCTCTCCACTCGTCCTCCTCTCTCTCTCTCCACTCGTCCTCCTCTCTCTCTCCACTCGTGTCCTCCTCTCTCTCTCCACTCGTGTCCTCCTCTCTCTCTCCACTCGTGTCCTCCTCTCTCTCTCCACTCGTCCTCCTCTCTCTCTCCACTCGTCCTCCTCCCTCTCTCCACTCGTCCTCCTCCCTCTCTCCACTCGTCCTCCTCCCTCTCTCCACTCGTCCTCCTCTCTCTCTCCACTCGTGTCCTCCTCTCTCTCTCCACTCGTGTCCTCCTCTCTCTCTCCACTCGTCCTCCTCTCTCCACTCGTCCTCCTCTCTCTCTCCACTCGTCCTCCTCTCTCTCTCCACTCGTGTCCTCCTCTCTCTCTCCACTCGTGTCCTCCTCTCTCTCTCCACTCGTGTCCTCCTCTCTCTCTCCACTCGTGTCCTCCTCTCTCTCTCCACTCGTCCTCCTCTCTCTCTCCACTCGTGTCCTCCTCTCTCTCTCCACTCGTGTCCTCCTCTCTCTCTCCACTCGTCCTCCTCTCTCTCTCCACTCGTCCTCCTCTCTCTCTCCACTCGTCCTCCTCTCTCTCTCCACTCGTGTCCTCCTCTCTCTCTCCACTCGTGTCCTCCTCTCTCTCTCCACTCGTGTCCTCCTCTCTCTCTCCACTCGTCCTCCTCTCTCTCTCCACTCGTGTCCTCCTCTCTCTCTCCACTCGTGTCCTCCTCTCTCTCTCCACTCGTCCTCCTCTCTCTCTCCACTCGTCCTCCTCTCTCTCTCCACTCGTCCTCCTCTCTCTCTCCACTCGTCCTCCTCTCTCTCTCCACTCGTGTCCTCCTCTCTCTCTCCACTCGTCCTCCTCTCTCTCTCCACTCGTGTCCTCCTCTCTCTCTCCACTCGTCCTCCTCTCTCTCTCCACTCGTCCTCCTCTCTCTCTCCACTCGTGTCCTCCTCTCTCTCTCCACTCGTGTCCTCCTCTCTCTCTCCACTCGTGTCCTCCTCTCTCTCTCCACTCGTGTCCTCCTCTCTCTCTCCACTCGTCCTCCTCTCTCTCTCCACTCGTCCTCCTCTCTCTCTCCACTCGTCCTCCTCTCTCTCTCCACTCGTGTCCTCCTCTCTCTCTCCACTCGTCCTCCTCTCTCTCTCCACTCGTCCTCCTCTCTCTCTCCACTCGTGTCCTCCTCTCTCTCTCCACTCGTGTCCTCCTCTCTCTCTCCACTCGTGTCCTCCTCTCTCTCTCCACTCGTGTCCTCCTCCCTCTCTCCACTCGTCCTCCTCTCTCTCTCCACTCGTGTCCTCCTCTCTCTCTCCACTCGTGTCCTCCTCCCTCTCTCCACTCGTCCTCCTCTCTCTCTCCACTCGTGTCCTCCTCTCTCTCTCCACTCGTGTCCTCCTCTCTCTCTCCACTCGTGTCCTCCTCTCTCTCTCCACTCGTGTCCTCCTCTCTCTCTCCACTCGTGTCCTCCTCTCTCTCTCCACTCGTCCTCCTCTCTCTCTCCACTCGTGTCCTCCTCTCTCTCTCCACTCGTGTCCTCCTCTCTCTCTCCACTCGTGTCCTCCTCTCTCTCTCCACTCGTGTCCTCCTCTCTCTCTCCACTCGTGTCCTCCTCTCTCTCTCCACTCGTCCTCCTCTCTCTCTCCACTCGTCCTCCTCTCTCTCTCCACTCGTCCTCCTCTCTCTCTCCACTCGTCCTCCTCTCTCTCTCCACTCGTCCTCCTCTCTCTCTCCACTCGTGTCCTCCTCTCTCTCTCCACTCGTCCTCCTCTCTCTCTCCACTCGTCCTCCTCTCTCTCTCTCCACTCGTCCTCCTCTCTCTCTCCACTCGTCCTCCTCTCTCTCTCCACTCGTGTCCTCCTCTCTCTCTCCACTCGTCCTCCTCTCTCTCTCTCCACTCGTCCTCCTCTCTCTCTCCACTCGTCCTCCTCTCTCTCTCTCCACTCGTGTCCTCCTCTCTCTCTCCACTCGTGTCCTCCTCTCTCTCTCTCCACTCGTGTCCTCCTCTCTCTCTCCACTCGTCCTCCTCTCTCTCTCCACTCGTCCTCCTCTCTCTCTCTCCACTCGTGTCCTCCTCTCTCTCTCCACTCGTGTCCTCCTCTCTCTCTCTCCACTCGTGTCCTCCTCTCTCTCTCCACTCGTCCTCCTCTCTCTCTCCACTCGTCCTCCTCTCTCTCTCCACTCGTCCTCCTCTCTCTCTCCACTCGTGTCCTCCTCTCTCTCTCCACTCGTCCTCCTCTCTCTCTCTCCACTCGTGTCCTCCTCTCTCTCTCCACTCGTGTCCTCCTCTCTCTCTCCACTCGTCCTCCTCTCTCTCTCCACTCGTCCTCCTCTCTCTCTCTCCACTCGTGTCCTCCTCTCTCTCTCCACTCGTGTCCTCCTCTCTCTCTCCACTCGTGTCCTCCTCTCTCTCTCCACTCGTCCTCCTCTCTCTCTCCACTCGTCCTCCTCTCTCTCTCCACTCGTCCTCCTCTCTCTCTCCACTCGTGTCCTCCTCTCTCTCTCCACTCGTCCTCCTCTCTCTCTCCACTCGTCCTCCTCTCTCTCTCCACTCGTGTCCTCCTCTCTCTCTCCACTCGTCCTCCTCTCTCTCTCCACTCGTCCTCCTCCCTCTCTCCACTCGTCCTCCTCTCTCTCTCCACTCGTGTCCTCCTCCCTCTCTCCACTCGTCCTCCTCTCTCTCTCCACTCGTCCTCCTCCCTCTCTCCACTCGTCCTCCTCTCTCTCTCCACTCGTCCTCCTCTCTCTCTCCACTCGTCCTCCTCTCTCTCTCCACTCGTGTCCTCCTCTCTCTCTCCACTCGTGTCCTCCTCTCTCTCTCCACTCGTCCTCCTCTCTCTCTCCACTCGTGTCCTCCTCTCTCTCTCCACTCGTCCTCCTCTCTCTCTCCACTCGTGTCCTCCTCTCTCTCTCCACTCGTGTCCTCCTCTCTCTCTCCACTCGTGTCCTCCTCTCTCTCTCCACTCGTCCTCCTCTCTCTCTCCACTCGTCCTCCTCTCTCTCTCCACTCGTGTCCTCCTCTCTCTCTCCACTCGTCCTCCTCTCTCTCTCCACTCGTGTCCTCCTCTCTCTCTCCACTCGTGTCCTCCTCCCTCTCTCCACTCGTGTCCTCCTCTCTCTCTCCACTCGTGTCCTCCTCTCTCTCTCCACTCGTGTCCTCCTCTCTCTCTCCACTCGTGTCCTCCTCTCTCTCTCTCCACTCGTGTCCTCCTCTCTCTCTCCACTCGTGTCCTCCTCTCTCTCTCCACTCGTGTCCTCCTCTCTCTCTCCACTCGTGTCCTCCTCTCTCTCTCTCCACTCGTGTCCTCCTCTCTCTCTCCACTCGTGTCCTCCTCTCTCTCTCCACTCGTGTCCTCCTCTCTCTCTCCACTCGTGTCCTCCTCTCTCTCTCCACTCGTGTCCTCCTCTCTCTCTCCACTCGTCCTCCTCTCTCTCTCCACTCGTGTCCTCCTCTCTCTCTCCACTCGTGTCCTCCTCTCTCTCTCCACTCGTGTCCTCCTCTCTCTCTCCACTCGTGTCCTCCTCTCTCTCTCCACTCGTCCTCCTCTCTCTCTCCACTCGTCCTCCTCTCTCTCTCCACTCGTGTCCTCCTCTCTCTCTCCACTCGTCCTCCTCTCTCTCTCCACTCGTGTCCTCCTCTCTCTCTCCACTCGTCCTCCTCTCTCTCTCCACTCGTGTCCTCCTCTCTCTCTCCACTCGTGTCCTCCTCTCTCTCTCCACTCGTGTCCTCCTCCCTCTCTCCACTCGTGTCCTCCTCTCTCTCTCCACTCGTGTCCTCCTCTCTCTCTCCACTCGTGTCCTCCTCTCTCTCTCCACTCGTGTCCTCCTCTCTCTCTCCACTCGTCCTCCTCTCTCTCTCCACTCGTGTCCTCCTCTCTCTCTCCACTCGTCCTCCTCTCTCTCTCCACTCGTCCTCCTCTCTCTCTCCACTCGTGTCCTCCTCTCTCTCTCCACTCGTGTCCTCCTCTCTCTCTCCACTCGTCCTCCTCTCTCTCTCCACTCGTGTCCTCCTCTCTCTCTCCACTCGTCCTCCTCTCTCTCTCCACTCGTGTCCTCCTCTCTCTCTCCACTCGTGTCCTCCTCTCTCTCTCCACTCGTCCTCCTCTCTCTCTCCACTCGTCCTCCACTCTCTCTCCACTCGTGTCCTCCTCTCTCTCTCCACTCGTGTCCTCCTCTCTCTCTCCACTCGTCCTCCTCTCTCTCTCCACTCGTCCTCCTCTCTCTCTCCACTCGTGTCCTCCTCTCTCTCTCCACTCGTGTCCTCCTCTCTCTCTCCACTCGTGTCCTCCTCTCTCTCTCCACTCGTGTCCTCCTCTCTCTCTCCACTCGTGTCCTCCTCTCTCTCTCCACTCGTCCTCCTCTCTCTCTCCACTCGTCCTCCTCTCTCTCTCCACTCGTGTCCTCCTCTCTCTCTCCACTCGTGTCCTCCTCTCTCTCTCCACTCGTCCTCCTCTCTCTCTCCACTCGTCCTCCTCTCTCTCTCCACTCGTGTCCTCCTCTCTCTCTCCACTCGTGTCCTCCTCTCTCTCTCCACTCGTCCTCCTCTCTCTCTCCACTCGTCCTCCTCTCTCTCTCCACTCGTGTCCTCCTCTCTCTCTCCACTCGTCCTCCTCTCTCTCTCCACTCGTCCTCCTCTCTCTCTCCACTCGTGTCCTCCTCTCTCTCTCCACTCGTCCTCCTCTCTCTCTCTCCACTCGTCCTCCTCTCTCTCTCCACTCGTCCTCCTCTCTCTCTCCACTCGTGTCCTCCTCTCTCTCTCCACTCGTGTCCTCCTCTCTCTCCTCTTCCTCCTCCCTCTCTCCACTCGTGTCCTCCTCTCTCTCTCCACTCGTGTCCTCCTCTCTCTCTCCACTCGTTCCTCCTCTCTCTCTCCACTCGTGTCCTCCTCTCTCTCTCCACTCGTCCTCCTCTCTCTCTCCACTCGTCCTCCTCTCTCTCTCCACTCGTCCTCCTCTCTCTCTCCACTCGTGTCCTCCTCTCTCTCTCCACTCGGTCCTCCTCTCTCTCTCCACTCGTCCTCCTCTCTCTCTCCACTCGTGTCCTCCTCTCTCTCTCCACTCGTGTCCTCCTCTCTCTCTCCACTCGTGTCCTCCTCTCTCTCTCCACTCGTGTCCTCCTCTCTCTCTCCACTCGTCCTCCTCTCTCTCTCCACTCGTGTCCTCCTCTCTCTCTCCACTCGTCCTCCTCTCTCTCTCCACTCGTCCTCCTCTCTCTCTCCACTCGTGTCCTCCTCTCTCTCTCCACTCGTGTCCTCCTCTCTCTCTCCACTCGTGTCCTCCTCTCTCTCTCCACTCGTCCTCCTCTCTCTCTCCACTCGTCCTCCTCTCTCTCTCCACTCGTCCTCCTCTCTCTCTCCACTCGTCCTCCTCTCTCTCTCCACTCGTCCTCCTCTCTCTCTCCACTCGTGTCCTCCTCTCTCTCTCTCCACTCGTCCTCCTCTCTCTCTCCACTCGTCCTCCTCTCTCTCTCCACTCGTCCTCCTCTCTCTCTCCACTCGTGTCCTCCTCTCTCTCTCCACTCGTCCTCCTCTCTCTCTCCACTCGTCCTCCTCTCTCTCTCCACTCGTCCTCCTCTCTCTCTCCACTCGTCCTCCTCTCTCTCTCTCCACTCGTCCTCCTCTCTCTCTCCACTCGTCCTCCTCCTCTCTCTCCACTCGTCCTCCTCTCTCTCTCCACTCGTGTCCTCCTCTCTCTCTCCACTCGTCCTCCTCTCTCTCTCCACTCGTCCTCCTCTCTCTCTCCACTCGTCCTCCTCTCTCTCTCCACTCGTCCTCCTCTCTCTCTCCACTCGTGTCCTCCTCTCTCTCTCCACTCGGTCCTCCTCTCTCTCTCTCCACTCGTCCTCCTCTCTCTCTCCACTCGTGTCCTCCTCTCTCTCTCCACTCGTGTCCTCCTCTCTCTCTCCACTCGTGTCCTCCTCTCTCTCTCCACTCGTCCTCCTCTCTCTCTCCACTCGTGTCCTCCTCTCTCTCTCCACTCGTCCTCCTCTCTCTCTCCACTCGTCCTCCTCTCTCTCTCTCCACTCGTGTCCTCCTCTCTCTCTCCACTCGTGTCCTCCTCTCTCTCTCCACTCGTGTCCTCCTCTCTCTCTCCACTCGTCCTCCTCTCTCTCTCCACTCGTGTCCTCCTCTCTCTCTCCACTCGTCCTCCTCTCTCTCTCCACTCGTCCTCCTCTCTCTCTCCACTCGGTCCTCCTCTCTCTCTCCACTCGTGTCCCTCCTCTCTCTCTCCACTCGTGTCCTCCTCTCTCTCTCCACTCGTGTCCTCCTCTCTCTCTCCACTCGTCCTCCTCTCTCTCTCCACTCGTGTCCTCCTCTCTCTCTCCACTCGTGTCCTCCTCTCTCTCTCCACTCGTGTCCTCCTCTCTCTCTCCACTCGTGTCCTCCTCTCTCTCTCCACTCGTGTCCTCCTCTCTCTCTCCACTCGTGTCCTCCTCTCTCTCTCCACTCGTCCTCCTCTCTCTCTCCACTCGTGTCCTCCTCTCTCTCTCCACTCGTCCTCCTCTCTCTCTCTCACTCGTGTCCTCCTCTCTCTCTCCACTCGTGTCCTCCTCTCTCTCTCTCCACTCGTGTCCTCCTCTCTCTCTCCACTCGGTCCTCCTCCTCTCTCTCCACTCGTGTCCTCCTCTCTCTCTCCACTCGTCCTCCTCTCTCTCTCCACTCGTCCTCCTCTCTCTCTCCACTCGTGTCCTCCTCTCTCTCTCCACTCGTGTCCTCCTCTCTCTCTCCACTCGTCCTCCTCTCTCTCTCTCCACTCGTGTCCTCCTCTCTCTCTCCACTCGTCCTCCTCTCTCTCTCCACTCGTGTCCTCCTCTCTCTCTCCACTCGTGTCCTCCTCTCTCTCTCCACTCGTGTCCTCCTCTCTCTCTCCACTCGTGTCCTCCTCTCTCTCTCACTCGTCCTCCCTCTCTCTCCACTCGTGTCCTCCTCTCTCTCTCCACTCGTCCTCCTCTCTCTCTCCACTCGTCCTCCTCTCTCTCTCCACTCGTCCTCCTCTCTCTCTCCACTCGTGTCCTCCTCTCTCTCTCCACTCGTCCTCCTCTCTCTCTCCACTCGTGTCCTCCTCTCTCTCTCCACTCGTCCTCCTCTCTCTCTCCACTCGTCCTCCTCTCTCTCTCCACTCGTCCTCCTCTCTCTCTCCACTCGTGTCCTCCTCTCTCTCTCCACTCGTCCTCCTCTCTCTCTCCACTCGTCCTCCTCTCTCTCTCCACTCGTCCTCCTCTCTCTCTCCACTCGTCCTCCTCTCTCTCTCCACTCGTCCTCCTCCCTCTCTCCACTCGTGTCCTCCTCTCTCTCTCCACTCGTGTCCTCCTCCCTCTCTCCACTCGTCCTCCTCCCTCTCTCCACTCGTCCTCCTCCTCTCTCCACTCGTGTCCTCCTCTCTCTCTCCACTCGTCCTCCTCCTCTCTCCACTCGTCCTCCTCCCTCTCTCCACTCGTCTCCTCCCTCTCTCCACTCGTCCTCCTCCCTCTCTCCACTCGTCCTCCTCTCTCTCTCCACTCGTCCTCCTCCTCTCTCCACTCGTGTCCTCCTCTCTCTCTCCACTCGTCCCTCCTCTCTCTCTCCACTCGTCCTCCTCCCTCTCCACTCGTGTCCTCCTCCCTTCTCCCACTCGTGTCCTCCTCTCTCTCTCCACTCGTGTCCTCCTCTCTCTCTCCACTCGTCCTCCTCTCTCTCTCCACTCGTCCTCCTCCCTCTCTCCACTCGTGTCCTCCTCTCTCTCTCCACTCGTCCTCCTCCCTCTCTCCACTCGTGTCCTCCTCTCTCTCTCCACTCGTCCTCCTCTCTCTCTCCACTCGTGTCCTCCTCTCTCTCTCCACTCGTCCTCCTCTCTCTCTCCACTCGTCCTCCTCTCTCTCTCCACTCGTGTCCTCCTCCTCTCTCCACTCGTGTCCTCCTCTCTCTCTCCACTCGTCCTCCTCCTCTCTCTCTCTCACTCGTGTCCTCCTCCTCTCTCCACTCGTCCTCCTCTCTCTCTCCACTCGTGTCCTCCTCTCTCTCTCCACTCGTCCTCCTCTCTCTCTCCACTCGTGTCCTCCCTCTCTCTCTCCACTCGTCCTCCTCTCTCTCTCCACTCGTGTCCTCCTCTCTCTCTCCACTCGTGTCCTCCTCTCTCTCTCCCACTCGTCCTCCTCTCTCTCTCCACTCGTGTCCTCCTCTCTCTCTCCACTCGTCCTCCTCTCTCTCTCCACTCGTCCTCCTCTCTCTCTCCACTCGTCCTCCTCTCTCTCTCCACTCGTGTCCTCCTCTCTCTCTCCACTCGTGTCCTCCTCTCTCTCTCCACTCGTCCTCCTCTCTCTCTCCACCTCGTCCTCTCTCTCTCTCTCCACTCGTGTCCTCCTCTCTCTCTCCACTCGTGTCCTCCTCCTCTCTCTCCACTCGTGTCCTCCTCTCTCTCTCCACTCGTGTCCTCCTCTCTCTCTCCACTCGTCCTCCTCTCTCTCTCCACTCGTGTCCTCCTCCCTCTCTCCACTCGTGTCCTCCTCTCTCTCTCCACTCGTCCTCCTCCTCTCTCTCCACTCGGTCCCTCCTCCTCTCTCTCCACTCGTGTCCTCCTCTCTCTC
>JARQWZ010005341.1:0-5000 GCA_033150135.1 Gobio occitaniae
GTGTGTGTGTGTGTGTGTGTGTGTGTGAGGGGTCAGTGATGGTCTTGTGTGTGTGTGAGGGGTCAGTGATGGTCTTGTGTGTGTGTGAGGGGTCAGTGATGGTCTTGTGTGTGTGTGTGTGTGTGTGTGAGGGGTCAGTGATGGTCTTGTGTGTGTGAGGGGTCAGTGATGGTCTTGTGTGTGTGTGAGAGGGGTCAGTGATGGTCTTGTGTGTGTGTGAGGGGTCAGTGATGGTCTTGTGTGTGTGTGTGTGTGAGGGGTCAGTGATGGTCTTGTGTGTGTGTGTGAGGGGTCAGTGATGGTCTTGTGTGTGTGTGAGAGGGGTCAGTGATGGTCTTGTGTGTGTGTGAGGGGTCAGTGATGGTCTTGTGTGTGTGTGTGTGTGTGTGTGTGTGTGAGGGGTCAGTGATGGTCTTGTGTGTGTGTGTGTGTGTGTGTGTGTGTGTGAGGGGTCAGTGATGGTCTTGTGTGTGTGTGTGTGTGGGGTCAGTGATGGTCTTGTGTGTGTGTGAGGGGTCAGTGATGGTCTTGTGTGTGTGTGTGTGTGTGTGTGTGTGTGTGTGTGTGTGTGGGGTCAGTGATGGTCTTGTGTGTGTGTGTGTGGGGTCAGTGATGGTCTTGTGTGTGTGTGTGTGTGTGTGTGAGGGGTCAGTGATGGTCTTGTGTGTGTGTGTGTGGGGTCAGTGATGGTCTTGTGTGTGTGTGTGTGTGTGTGAGGGGTCAGTGATGGTCTTGTGTGTGTGTGTGTGGGGTCAGTGATGGTCTTGTGTGTGTGTGTGTGAGGGGTCAGTGATGGTCTTGTGTGTGTGTGAGGGGTCAGTGATGGTCTTGTGTGTGTGTGTGTGTGTGTGTGTGTGTGTGGGGTCAGTGATGGTCTTGTGTGTGTGTGTGTGTGTGAGGGGTCAGTGATGGTCTTGTGTGTGTGTGAGGGGTCAGTGATGGTCTTGTGTGTGTGTGTGAGGGGTCAGTGATGGTCTTGTGTGTGTGTGTGGGGTCAGTGATGGTCTTGTGTGTGTGTGTGGGGTCAGTGATGGTCTTGTGTGTGTGTGTGTGAGGGGTCAGTGATGGTCTTGTGTGTGTGTGTGAGGGGTCAGTGATGGTCTTGTGTGTGTGTGTGAGGGGTCAGTGATGGTCTTGTGTGTGTGGGGTCAGTGATGGTCTTGTGTGTGTGTGTGAGGGGTCAGTGATGGTCTTGTGTGTGTGTGTGAGGGGTCAGTGATGGTCTTGTGTGTGTGTGTGAGGGGTCAGTGATGGTCTTGTGTGTGTGTGTGTGTGTGTGTGAGGGGTCAGTGATGGTCTTGTGTGTGTGAGGGGTCAGTGATGGTCTTGTGTGTGTGAGGGGTCAGTGATGGTCTTGTGTGTGTGTGTGTGTGTGTGTGGGGTCAGTGATGGTCTTGTGTGTGTGAGGGGTCAGTGATGGTCTTGTGTGTGTGTGTGTGTGAGGGGTCAGTGATGGTCTTGTGTGTGTGTGAGGGGTCAGTGATGGTCTTGTGTGTGTGTGTGTGTGTGTGTGTGTGTGTGGGGTCAGTGATGGTCTTGTGTGTGTGTGTGTGTGGGGTCAGTGATGGTCTTGTGTGTGTGAGGGGTCAGTGATGGTCTTGTGTGTGTGTGTGTGAGGGGTCAGTGATGGTCTTGTGTGTGTGTGTGTGTGTGTGTGTGTGTGTGTGTGTGTGTGTGTGAGGGGTCAGTGATGGTCTTGTGTGTGTGAGGGGTCAGTGATGGTCTTGTGTGTGTGTGTGTGAGGGGTCAGTGATGGTCTTGTGTGTGTGTGTGTGTGTGTGTGTGTGTGTGTGTGTGTGGGGTCAGTGATGGTCTTGTGTGTGTGTGTGTGGGGTCAGTGATGGTCTTGTGTGTGTGTGAGGGGTCAGTGATGGTCTTGTGTGTGTGTGTGGGGTCAGTGATGGTCTTGTGTGTGTGTGTGGGGTCAGTGATGGTCTTGTGTGTGTGTGTGTGTGGGGTCAGTGATGGTCTTGTGTGTGTGTGTGTGGGGTCAGTGATGGTCTTGTGTGTGTGTGAGGGGTCAGTGATGGTCTTGTGTGTGTGAGGGGTCAGTGATGGTCTTGTGTGTGTGTGTGTGAGGGGTCAGTGATGGTCTTGTGTGTGTGTGTATGTGTGTGTGTGTGTGTGTGTGTGTGTGGGGTCAGTGATGGTCTTGTGTGTGTGTGTGAGGGGTCAGTGATGGTCTTGTGTGTGTGTGTGGGGTCAGTGATGGTCTTGTGTGTGTGTGTGGGGTCAGTGATGGTCTTGTGTGTGTGTGTGGGGTCAGTGATGGTCTTGTGTGTGTGTGTGTGTGGGGTCAGTGATGGTCTTGTGTGTGTGTGTGTGGGGTCAGTGATGGTCTTGTGTGTGTGTGTGAGGGGTCAGTGATGGTCTTGTGTGTGTGTGTGTGGGGTCAGTGATGGTCTTGTGTGTGTGTGTGTGGGGTCAGTGATGGTCTTGTGTGTGTGTGAGGGGTCAGTGATGGTCTTGTGTGTGTGTGTGTGGGGTCAGTGATGGTCTTGTGTGTGTGTGTGTGGGGTCAGTGATGGTCTTGTGTGTGTGTGAGGGGTCAGTGATGGTCTTGTGTGTGTGTGTGTGGGGTCAGTGATGGTCTTGTGTGTGTGTGTGAGGGGTCAGTGATGGTCTTGTGTGTGTGTGTGAGGGGTCAGTGATGGTCTTGTGTGTGTGTGTGTGGGGTCAGTGATGGTCTTGTGTGTGTGTGTGAGGGGTCAGTGATGGTCTTGTGTGTGTGTGTGAGGGGTCAGTGATGGTCTTGTGTGTGTGTGTGAGGGGTCAGTGATGGTCTTGTGTGTGTGTGTGAGGGGTCAGTGATGGTCTTGTGTGTGTGTGTGTGGGGTCAGTGATGGTCTTGTGTGTGTGTGTGAGGGGTCAGTGATGGTCTTGTGTGTGTGTGTGAGGGGTCAGTGATGGTCTTGTGTGTGTGTGTGTGGGGTCAGTGATGGTCTTGTGTGTGTGTGTGAGGGGTCAGTGATGGTCTTGTGTGTGTGTGTGAGGGGTCAGTGATGGTCTTGTGTGTGTGTGTGAGGGGTCAGTGATGGTCTTGTGTGTGTGTGTGAGGGGTCAGTGATGGTCTTGTGTGTGTGTGTGAGGGGTCAGTGATGGTCTTGTGTGTGTGTGTGAGGGGTCAGTGATGGTCTTGTGTGTGTGTGTGAGGGGTCAGTGATGGTCTTGTGTGTGTGTGTGAGGGGTCAGTGATGGTCTTGTGTGTGTGTGTGAGGGGTCAGTGATGGTCTTGTGTGTGTGTGTGTGAGGGGTCAGTGATGGTCTTGTGTGTGTGTGTGAGGGGTCAGTGATGGTCTTGTGTGTGTGTGTGAGGGGTCAGTGATGGTCTTGTGTGTGTGTGTGAGGGGTCAGTGATGGTCTTGTGTGTGTGTGTGAGGGGTCAGTGATGGTCTTGTGTGTGTGTGTGAGGGGTCAGTGATGGTCTTGTGTGTGTGTGTGAGGGGTCAGTGATGGTCTTGTGTGTGTGTGAGGGGTCAGTGATGGTCTTGTGTGTGTGTGTGAGGGGTCAGTGATGGTCTTGTGTGTGTGTGTGAGGGGTCAGTGATGGTCTTGTGTGTGTGTGTGAGGGGTCAGTGATGGTCTTGTGTGTGTGTGTGTGGGGTCAGTGATGGTCTTGTGTGTGTGTGTGAGGGGTCAGTGATGGTCTTGTGTGTGTGTGTGAGGGGTCAGTGATGGTCTTGTGTGTGTGTGTGAGGGGTCAGTGATGGTCTTGTGTGTGTGTGAGGGGTCAGTGATGGTCTTGTGTGTGTGTGTGTGAGGGGTCAGTGATGGTCTTGTGTGTGTGTGTGAGGGGTCAGTGATGGTCTTGTGTGTGTGAGGGGTCAGTGATGGTCTTGTGTGTGTGTGTGAGGGGTCAGTGATGGTCTTGTGTGTGTGAGGGGTCAGTGATGGTCTTGTGTGTGTGTGAGGGGTCAGTGATGGTCTTGTGTGTGTGTGTGTGAGGGGTCAGTGATGGTCTTGTGTGTGTGAGGGGTCAGTGATGGTCTTGTGTGTGTGTGTGTGTGAGGGGTCAGTGATGGTCTTGTGTGTGTGTGAGGGGTCAGTGATGGTCTTGTGTGTGTGTGTGGGGTCAGTGATGGTCTTGTGTGTGTGTGTGGGGTCAGTGATGGTCTTGTGTGTGTGTGAGGGGTCAGTGATGGTCTTGTGTGTGTGTGGGGTCAGTGATGGTCTTGTGTGTGTGTGTGGGGTCAGTGATGGTCTTGTGTGTGTGTGAGGGGTCAGTGATGGTCTTGTGTGTGTGTGTGGGGTCAGTGATGGTCTTGTGTGTGTGTGTGGGGTCAGTGATGGTCTTGTGTGTGTGTGTGTGAGGGGTCAGTGATGGTCTTGTGTGTGTGTGTGAGGGGTCAGTGATGGTCTTGAGGAGTGTTTGGGGCAGCCGGTCGTCTTCGGAGCGGATCTTGTGCTTCACTGAGAGACGGAGAACACACTGAAAATACATTAGAGAGAAGGACACAGACTTTTCCAGAGACGGGGACAGAAACAGCTGCTCACTTCCTGTAATCAGACCCGCCCCCTCCTCTGCACTTCCTGTGACTGTGGAATGGTGGCCTGTGATTGGCTGGAGCAGAAGCTCAGCGTCTCCACGCGTCTCAGTCTGTCTCGGTGAGTGTGTGTGTGAGAGAGAGAGTGAGTGAGTGTGTGTGAGAGAGAGAGTGTGTGTGTGTGTGTGTGTGTGTGTGTGTGTGTGTGTATGTGTATGTGTGTGTGTGTGAGTGAGTTTGTGTGTGTGTGAGAGAGAGAGCGAGAGAGTGTGTGTATGAGTGAGTGTGAGAGAGTGAGTTTGTGTGTGTGTGTGTGTGTGTGTGTTTGTGTGTGTGAGAGAATGAGTGTGTGTGAGAGAGAGTGAGTGAGTGTGTGTGTGTGTGTGTGAGAGAGAGAGAGTGAGTGAGTGAGTGTGTGTGAGAGAGTGTGTTGGTGTGTGTGTGTGTGTGTGTGTGTGAGAGAGAATGAGTGTGTGTGAGTGTGTGTGAGAGAGAGTGAGTGAGTGTGTGTGTGTG
>JARQWZ010005341.1:7500-27500 GCA_033150135.1 Gobio occitaniae
TGTGTGTGTGTGTGTGTGTGTGTGTGTGTGTGTGTGATGGGTAGGTTTAAGGGCAGGGGCAGTGTGTGTGTGTGTGTGTGTGTGTGTGTGTGTGTGTGTGTGTGTGTGATGGGTAGGTTTAAGGGCAGGGGCAGTGTGTGTGTGTGTGTGTGTGTGTGTGATGGGTAGGTTTAAGGGCAGGGGCAGTGTGTGTGTGTGTGTGTGTGTGATGGGTAGGTTTAAGGGCAGGGGCAGTGTGTGTGTGTGTGTGTGTGTGTGTGTGTGTGTGTGTGTGTGTGTGTGTGATGGGTAGGTTTAAGGGCAGGGGCAGTGTGTGTGTGTGTGTGTGTGTGTGTGTGTGTGTGTGTGTGTGATGGGTAGGTTTAAGGGCAGGGGCAGTGTGTGTGTGTGTTTGTGTGTGTGTGATGGGTAGGTTTAAGGGCAGGGGCAGTGTGTGTGTGTGTGTGTGTGAGATGGGTAGGTTTAGGGGCAGGGGCAGTGTGTGTGTGTGTGTGTGTGTGTGTGTGTGTGATGGGTAGGTTTAGGGGCAGGGGCAGTGTGTGTGTGTGTGTGTGTGTGTGATGGGTAGGTTTAGGGGCAGGGGCAGTGTGTGTGTGTGTGTGTGTGTGTGTGTGTGTGTGTGTGTGTGTGTGTGTGTGTGTGTGTGTGTGTGTGTGTGTGTGTGTGATGGGTAGGTTTAGGGGCAGGGGCAGTGTGTGTGTGTGTGTGTGTGTGTGTGTGTGTGTGTGTGTGTGTGTGTGTGTGTGTGATGGGTAGGTTTAGGGGCAGGGGCAGTGTGTGTGTGTGTGTGTGTGTGTGTGTGTGTGTGTGTGATGGGTAGGTTTAGGGGCAGGGGCAGTGTGTGTGTGTGTGTGTGTGTGTGTGTGTGTGATGGGTAGGTTTAGGGGCAGGGGCAGTGTGTGTGTGTGTGTGTGTGTGTGTGTGTGTGTGTGATGGGTAGGTTTAGGGGCAGGGGCAGTGTGTGTGTGTGTGTGTGTGTGTGTGTGTGTGTGTGTGTGTGTGTGTGATGGGTAGGTTTAGGGGCAGGGGCAGTGTGTGTGTGTGTGTGTGTGTGTGTGTGTGTGTGTGTGTGTGTGTGTGTGTGTGTGTGTGTGTGTGTGTGTGTGTGTGTGTGTGTGTGTGTGTGTGATGGGTAGGTTTAGGGTCAGTGTAAGGGGATAGAAAATATGGTTTGTACGGTATAAAAACCATTTTGCCTATGGAATGTCCTCACATTTCACAAAAACAAACGTGTGTGTGTGTGTGTGTGTGTGTGAGAGAGAGAATGCGTGTGTGTTTGTGTGTGAGAGTGAGTGTGTGTGTGTGAGTGTGTGTGTCTGACCGTCAGTGTCTCACGAGCTGCGGCTAAAAATAGAGCAGGTTTTGTGTCTCGCTCTCAGATGAAGGTGGTAATTTTGTGTGATTTGACTGAGGAACTCTGGGATACGCTGGAGCTGACGGCACAATCTCACACAGATGTGGACGCGCTGGAGTCATGAAGAGACGGGTCGCGCGGGTCGAGTGTGTGTGTGTGTGTGTGTGTGTGTGTGTGTGTGTGTGTGTGTGACAGAAAACAGCCGTCATGAGCCACACGGGCCAGGTTATTTCCAGTGTGCCGTCAGACAGAGGAGAAACAGGGAAATATGTCGACATGAACATCCTGATCAACATGTTGTGAAAGCGGTTTATCTCACCGAGCCATATCTCAGCTATATTCAGATTATCACGCAGCACCATTTATTTATTTTAATTTTATATTGAGTCATCAGCTCTTTCATTCTCACCCCGTTTGGGGAACTCCAGTGAAATAAAGCCATGAGTCCACATTTGCTTTCATGGTGACACAACTGTCAATCTCAGAGGTCAGTGGTCTGGTCATCTTTGATCTGGATTATTAAGTGACTCGTTAGATTAGATTAGATGATTGATGGATCTGTGGCAACAGCTGGAGGGGTGAAGGGCAAGATGGAGGTCAGGTGACATCCAGCGGATAAAGTTTGTGTGTGTGATGAACATTTTCAATCGTTTTAATGATTGTTTTGAATTAAATAAGTGTGTGTGTCTCAGGAAACACCTCCTGCAGCTAATGTGGGCGTGACCTTTAACCTTTGATCTGCTGCCAGTGAGATCCTAACAGCTGCCGTATACGGACTCTCTCTGTCGGTCACTGGGGTGGTTTCTTCTCCTCTCACTCCTCCATCTGCTCTCTCTTTCAACTGTCTTTCCTTCTGTTTTTCTATCACACACTCATCAGAAGAGCCCTTTGTAAAGTTGTAAAGTTTCCAAATGTAAAGTTTCTTGGGCGAACGCAATAGTTTTGAGAACGAATGTAAAGTTTCTTGGGCGAACGCAGTAGTTTTGTGAACGAATGTAAAGTTTCTTGGGCGAACACAATAGTTTTGTGAACGAATGTAAAGTTTCTTGGGCGAACACAATAGTTTTGTGAACGAATGTAAAGTTTCTTGGGCGAACGCAGTAGTTTTGTGAACGAATGTAAAGTTTCTTGGGCGAACACAATAGTTTTGTGAACGAATGTAAAGTTTCTTGGGTGAACACAATAGTTTTGTGAACAAATGTAAAGTTTCTTGGGCGAACGCAATAGTTTTGTGGATGAATGTAAAGTTTCTTGGGTGAACACAATAGTTTTGTGAACTCATGTAAAGTTTCTTGGGCGAACGCAATAGTTTTGAGAACGAATGTAAAGTTTCTTGGGCGAACGCAGTAGTTTTGTGAACGAATGTAAAGTTTCTTGGGCGAACACAATAGTTTTGTGAACGAATGTAAAGTTTCTTGGGCGAACACAATAGTTTTGTGAACGAATGTAAAGTTTCTTGGGCGAACGCAGTAGTTTTGTGAACGAATGTAAAGTTTCTTGGGCGAACACAATAGTTTTGTGAACGAATGTAAAGTTTCTTGGGTGAACACAATAGTTTTGTGAACAAATGTAAAGTTTCTTGGGCGAACGCAATAGTTTTGTGGATGAATGTAAAGTTTCTTGGGTGAACACAATAGTTTTGTGGATGAATGTTAAGTTTCTTAGGCGAACGCAATAGTTTTGTGAACAAATGTAAAGTTTCTTGGGCGGACACAATAGTTTTGTGAACAAATGTAAAGTTTCTTGGGCGAACACAATAGTTTTGTGAACGAATGTAAAGTTTCTTGGGCGAACACAATAGTTTTGTGAACGAATGTAAAGTTTCTTGGGCGAACGCAGTAGTTTTGTGAACGAATGTAAAGTTTCTTGGGTGAACACAATAGTTTTGTGAACAAATGTAAAGTTTCTTGGGCGAACGCAATAGTTTTGTGGATGAATGTAAAGTTTCTTGGGTGAACACAATAGTTTTGTGGATGAATGTTAAGTTTCTTAGGCGAACGCAATAGTTTTGTGAACAAATGTAAAGTTTCTTGGGCGGACACAATAGTTTTGTGAACAAATGTAAAGTTTCTTGGGTGAACACAATAGTTTTGTGAACTCATGTAAAGTTTCTTGGGCGAACGCAATAGTTTTGTGAACAAATGTAAAGTTTCTTGGGCGAACGCAATAGTTTTGTGGATGAATGTAAAGTTTCTTGGGTGAACACAATAGTTTTATGGATGAATGTTAAGTTTCTTAGGCGAACGCAATAGTTTTGTGAACAAATGTAAAGTTTCTTGGGTGAATACAATAGTTTTGTGAACAAATGTAAAGTTTCTTGGGCGAACACAATAGTTTTGTGAACGAATGTAAAGTTTCTTGGGCGAACACAATAGTTTTGTGAACGAATGTAAAGTTTCTTGGGCAAACACAATAGTTTTGTGAACGAATGTAAAGTTTCTTGGGCGAACACAATAGTTTTGTGAACAAATGTAAAGTTTCTTGGGCGAACATAATAGTTTTGTGAACGAATGTAAAGTTTCTTAGGCGAAAGCAATAGTTTTGTGAACGAATGTAAAGTTTCTTAGGCGAACGCAATAGTTTTGTGAACGAATGTAAAGTTTCTTGGGCGGACACAATAGTTTTGTGAACGAATGTAAAGTTTCTTAGGCGAACACAATAGTTTTGTGAACGAATGTAAAGTTTCTTGTGCGAACGCAGTAGTTTTGTGAACGAATGTAAAGTTTCTTGGGCGGACACAATAGTTTTGTGAACGAATGTAAAGTTTCTTAGGCGAAAGCAATAGTTTTGTGAACGAATGTAAAGTTTCTTGGGCGAACGCAATAGTTTTGTGGATGAATGTTAAGTTTCTTGGGCGAACGCAATAGTTTTGTGAACGAATGTAAAGTTTCTTGGGCGAACGCAATAGTTTTGTGAAGAAATGTAAAGTTTCTTGGGCGAACGCAATAGTTTTGTGGATGAATGTTAAGTTTCTTGGGCGAACACAATAGTTTTGTGAACTCATGTAAAGTTTCTTGGGCGAACACAATAGTTTTGTGGATGAATGTAAAGTTTCTTGGGCGGACACAATAGTTTTGTGAACAAATATAAAGTTTCTTGGGCGAACGCAATAGTTTTGTGAACTAATGTAAAGTTTCTTGGGTGAACACAATAGTTTTGTGAACGAATGTAAAGTTTCTTGGGCGAACGCAATAGTTTTGTGAACAAATGTAAAGTTTCTTGGGCGAACGCAATAGTTTTTTGAACAAATGTAAAGTTTCTTGGGCGAACGCAATAGTTTTGTGAACGAATGTAAAGTTTCTTGGGTGAACACAATAGTTTTGTGAACGAATGTAAAGTTTCTTGGGCGAACGCAATAGTTTTGTGAACAAATGTAAAGTTTCTTGGGCGAACGCAATAGTTTTTTGAACAAATGTAAAGTTTCTTGGGCGAACGCAATAGTTTTGTGAACAAATGTAAAGTTTCTTGGGCGAACGCAATAGTTTTGTGAACGAATGTAAAGTTTCTTGGGCGAACGCAATATTTTTGTGAACAAATTTAAAGTTTCTTGGGCGAACGCAATAGTTTTGTGGATGAATGTTAAGTTTCTTGGGTGAACACAATAGTTTTGTGAACTCATGTAAAGTTTTTTGGGCGAACACAATAGTTTTGTGGATGAATGTAAAGTTTCTTGGGCAAACGCAATAGTTTTGTGAACAAATGTAAAGTTTCTTGGGCGGACACAATAGTTTTGTGAACAAATGTAAAGTTTCTTGGGCGAACACAATAGTTTTGTGAACTCATGTAAAGTTTCTTGGGCGAACGCAATAGTTTTGTGAACAAATGTAAAGTTTCTTGGGTGAACACAATAGTTTTGTGAACTCATGTAAAGTTTCTTGGGCGAACGCAATAGTTTTGTGAACAAATGTAAAGTTTCTTGGGCGAACGCAATAGTTTTGTGGATGAATGTAAAGTTTCTTGGGTGAACACAATAGTTTTGTGGATGAATGTTAAGTTTCTTAGGCGAACGCAATAGTTTTGTGAACAAATGTAAAGTTTCTTGGGTGAATACAATAGTTTTGTGAACAAATGTAAAGTTTCTTGGGCGAACGCAATAGTTTTGTGGATGAATGTTAAGTTTCTTAGGCGAACGCAATAGTTTTGTGAACAAATGTAAAGTTTCTTGGGCGAACACAATAGTTTTGTGAACGAATGTAAAGTTTCTTGGGCGAACACAATAGTTTTGTGAACGAATGTAAAGTTTCTTGGGCAAACACAATAGTTTTGTGAACGAATGTAAAGTTTCTTGGGCGAACACAATAGTTTTGTGAACAAATGTAAAGTTTCTTGGGCGAACATAATAGTTTTGTGAACGAATGTAAAGTTTCTTAGGCGAAAGCAATAGTTTTGTGAACGAATGTAAAGTTTCTTAGGCGAACGCAATAGTTTTGTGAACGAATGTAAAGTTTCTTGGGCGGACACAATAGTTTTGTGAACGAATGTAAAGTTTCTTAGGCGAACACAATAGTTTTGTGAACGAATGTAAAGTTTCTTGAGCGAACGCAGTAGTTTTGTGAACGAATGTAAAGTTTCTTGGGCGGACACAATAGTTTTGTGAACGAATGTAAAGTTTCTTAGGCGAACACAATAGTTTTGTGAACGAATGTAAAGTTTCTTGGGCGAACGCAGTAGTTTTGTGAACGAATGTAAAGTTTCTTGGGCGGACACAATAGTTTTGTGAACGAATGTAAAGTTTCTTAGGCGAAAGCAATAGTTTTGTGAACGAATGTAAAGTTTCTTGGGCGAACGCAATAGTTTTGTGGATGAATGTTAAGTTTCTTGGGCGAACGCAATAGTTGTGTGAACAAATGTAAAGTTTCTTAGGCGAACGCAATAGTTTTGTGAACAAATGTAAAGTTTCTTGGGCGAACACAATAGTTTTGTGGATGAATGTAAAGTTTCTTGGGCAAACGCAATAGTTTTGTGAACAAATGTAAAGTTTCTTGGGCGGACACAATAGTTTTGTAAACAAATGTAAAGTTTCTTGGGCGAACACAATAGTTTTGTGAACTCATGTAAAGTTTCTTGGGCGAACGCAATAGTTTTGTGAACAAATGTAAAGTTTCTTGGGTGAACACAATAGTTTTGTGAACTCATGTAAAGTTTCTTGGGCGAACGCAATAGTTTTGTGAACAAATGTAAAGTTTCTTGGGCGAACGCAATAGTTTTGTGGATGAATGTAAAGTTTCTTGGGTGAACACAATAGTTTTGTGGATGAATGTTAAGTTTCTTAGGCGAACGCAATAGTTTTGTGAACAAATGTAAAGTTTCTTGGGTGAATACAATAGTTTTGTGAACAAATGTAAAGTTTCTTGGGAGAACGCAATAGTTTTGTGGATGAATGTTAAGTTTCTTAGGCGAACGCAATAGTTTTGTGAACAAATGTAAAGTTTCTTGGGCGAACACAATAGTTTTGTGAACGAATGTAAAGTTTCTTGGGCGAACACAATAGTTTTGTGAACGAATGTAAAGTTTCTTGGGCGAACACAATAGTTTTGTGAACAAATGTAAAGTTTCTTGGGCGAACATAATAGTTTTGTGAACGAATGTAAAGTTTCTTAGGCGAAAGCAATAGTTTTGTGAACGAATGTAAAGTTTCTTAGGCGAACGCAATAGTTTTGTGAACGAATGTAAAGTTTCTTGGGCGGACACAATAGTTTTGTGAACGAATGTAAAGTTTCTTAGGCGAACACAATAGTTTTGTGAACGAATGTAAAGTTTCTTGTGCGAACGCAGTAGTTTTGTGAACGAATGTAAAGTTTCTTGGGCGGACACAATAGTTTTGTGAACGAATGTAAAGTTTCTTAGGCGAACACAATAGTTTTGTGAACGAATGTAAAGTTTCTTGGGCGAACGCAGTAGTTTTGTGAACGAATGTAAAGTTTCTTGGGCGAACGCAGTAGTTTTGTGAACGAATGTAAAGTTTCTTGGGCGGACACAATAGTTTTGTGAACGAATGTAAAGTTTCTTAGGCGAAAGCAATAGTTTTGTGAACGAATGTAAAGTTTCTTGGGCGAACGCAATAGTTTTGTGGATGAATGTTAAGTTTCTTGGGCGAACGCAATAGTTGTGTGAACAAATGTAAAGTTTCTTAGGCGAACGCAATAGTTTTGTGAACAAATGTAAAGTTTCTTGGGCGAACGCAATAGTTTTGTGAACAAATGTAAAGTTTCTTGGGCGAACGCAATAGTTTTGTGAACAAATGTAAAGTTTCTTGGGTGAACGCAATAGTTTTGTGAACAAATGTAAAGTTTCTTGGGCGAACGCAATAGTTTTGTGAACAAATGTAAAGTTTCTTGGGCGAACGCAATAGTTTTTTGGATGAATGTTAAGTTTCTTGGGCGAACACAATAGTTTTGTGAACAAATGTAAAGTTTCTTGGGCGAACGCAATAGTTTTGTGGATGAATGTTAAGTTTCTTGGGCGAACGCAATAGTTTTGTGGATGAATGTTAAGTTTCTTGGGTGAACACAATAGTTTTGTGGATGAATGTTAAGTTTCTTGGGTGAACACAATAGTTTTGTGAACAAATGTAAAGTTTATTGGGCGAACGCAATAGTTTTGTGAACGAATGTAAAGTTTCCTGGGCGAACGCAATAGTTTTGTGAACGAATGTAAAGTTTCTTGGGCGAACGCAATAGTTTTGTGAACGAATGTAAAGTTTCTTGGGCGAACACAATAGTTTTGTGAACGAATGTAAAGTTTCTTGGGCGAACACAATAGTTTTGTGAACAAATGTAAAGTTTCTTGGGCGAACGCAATAGTTTTGTGAACAAATGTAAAGTTTCTTGGGCGAACGCAATAGTTTTGTGAACGAATGTAAAGTTTCTTTGGCGAACACAATAGTTTTGTGAACAAATGTAAAGTTTCTTGGGCGAACGCAATAGTTTTGTGAACAAATGTAAAGTTTCTTGGGCGAACGCAATAGTTTTGTGAACAAATGTAAAGTTTCTTGGGCGAACGCAATATTTTTGTGAACAAATGTAAAGTTTCTTGGGCGAACGCAATAGTTTTGTGAACAAATGTAAAGTTTCTTGGGCGAACACAATAGTTTTGTGAACGAATGTAAAGTTTCTTGGGTGAACGCAATAGTTTTGTGAACTAATGTAAAGTTTCTTTGGTGAATGCAATAGTTTTGTGAACGAATGTAAAGTTTCTTAGGCGAACGCAATAGTTTTGTGAACAAATGTAAAGTTTCTTGGGCGAACACAATAGTTTTGTGAACGAATGTAAAGTTTCTTGGGTGAACGCAATAGTTTTGTGAACGAATGTAAAGTTTCTTGGGTGAACACAATAGTTTTGTGAACGAATGTAAAGTTTCTTAGGCGAACGCAATAGTTTTGTGAACAAATGTAAAGTTTCTTGGGCGAACGCAATAGTTTTGTGAACGAATGTAAAGTTTCTTGGGTGAACACAATAGTTTTGTGAACGAATGTAAAGTTTCTTTGGCGAACGCAATAGTTTTGTGAACAAATGTAAAGTTTCTTGGGCGAACGCAATAGTTTTGTGAACAAATGTAAAGTTTCTTGGGCGAACGCAATAGTTTTGTGAACGAATGTAAAGTTTCTTGGGTGAACACAATAGTTTTGTGAACGAATGTAAAGTTTCTTAGGCGAACGCAATAGTTTTGTGAACAAATGTAAAGTTTCTTAGGCGAACGCAAAAGTTTTGTGAACGAATGTAAAGTTTCTTGGGCGGACACAATAGTTTTGTGAACGAATGTAAAGTTTCTTAGGCGAACGCAATAGTTTTGTGAACGAATGTAAAGTTTCTTGGGTGAACACAATAGTTTTGTGAACAAATGTAAAGTTTCTTGGGCGGACACAATAGTTTTGTGAACAAATGTAAAGTTTCTTGGGTGAACGCAATAGTTTTGTGAACAAGTGTAAAGTTTCTTGGGCGAACGCAAGAGTTTTTTGGATGAATGTAAAGTTTCTTGGGTGAACACAATAGTTTTGTGAACGAATGTAAAGTTTCTTAGGCGAACGCAATAGTTTTGTGAACAAATGTAAAGTTTCTTGGGTGAACGCAATAGTTTTGTGAACGAATGTAAAGTTTCTTGGGTGAACACAATAGTTTTGTGAACGAATGTAAAGTTTCTTAGGCGAACGCAATAGTTTTGTGAACAAATGTAAAGTGTCTTGGGCGGACACAATAGTTTTGTGAACAAATGTAAAGTTTCTTGGGTGGACACAATAGTTTTGTGAACAAGTGTAAAGTTTCTTGGGCGAACGCAATAGTTTTTTGGATGAATGTAAAGTGTCTTGGGCGGACACAATAGTTTTGTGAACAAATGTAAAGTTTCTTGGGTGAACGCAATAGTTTTGTGAACAAGTGTAAAGTTTCTTGGGCGAACGCAAGAGTTTTTTGGATGAATGTAAAGTTTCTTGGGTGAACGCAATAGTTTTGTGAATGAATGTAAAGTTTCCTCTGATGTTTGTGAGCTCTCTGTGTTCAAACACCTCTTATTTCTTCAGCTGTGTGTCGCAGGAACGCGTCGCCGATGATCTGAGGTCAGTTTAGTGCAGACGGCTGGTGGTCTGTCAGGGTTGCAGTGGGTGAGGAATGTGTGCCATACAAACAAACACACACATCTGACAGACGAAGTGCTAACACTTTACAATAGGGTCTCATTTGCTACATTAACTTAACAATGAGCAATACTTTTAAAGCATTTAGTTATTATTCCAGCATTTACTAATGCATTATTAAAATCAAAAGCTGTTAAAGTTATTTAATGGACGTGAGCCGAAATTAACTTACAATATCTAAGATCAATAAATACTGTAAAAAAGTATTGTTCGTTAATGCATTATTTTAAAGTGTTACCAACAATTTGTATTTTTATTCTGATATATTTCTCATTAATATCTATAGTGTCTTTATTTACATAAAATTGTATTTATTATAATAAATGTATTCATTGTAATACATTTTTAATTGATTAATATTTCCATTCGTTTATTTGAATCAAATGTATGTTACTTTAATCGCATTTTTATTATAGATTTGTTTATAACAGATTGTTCACTCTTCTAAACTCTTCCAGATGTGATGAAGTCTGACCAAGAGTTTTATCACCGCATAGATAATTAAAACCGGCGCAAAACAAACGTTAAAATCACGCAACATCGGAACAATGAAGACCCGCGTGTTGCTCCGATTATAGAATTATCGAGCGAGCACGCGCGCGCGCGCACAACTGTAACCCCGCGTGGAAGCGCCGGTGTGTTGCCGTGGTGACGGTGGCGAGAAAGAGAGAGAGAGAGCGAGAGAGAGAAAGGGAGAGAGAGAGTGTGTGTGTCGGTGAATGAGTTTGTGAGCTGCTCGCGAACGGTTTAACGGAAATCTCCGTTTGCTGGATGTTTGAAATCACCGACTGTCTTTCTCGAGACCCCCCGGCTGACGAGCGCGCGAACGTGAGTAGCTTTTGTTCTCGCGAATTTACCTCAGATTTACACTTTTACCTCACTTTCTTAAATCAGCGCCTCAGATTAACGGGGAAAACACACACACACTCCAGATTAACTGTATTTAGACCAGGACGACATGAAGACTTCAGTCAGAAAGTCGCCCGTTTGAATCCGGTTTTACGTCTTTTATCGTCGGTTTGTCCAGAACGGAAAGTCGTGGCAGGAGAAACGACGAGTTCCTTCTTTCTCTCCCTTCTCTCCCTCTTTCTGTATTTTGAAGGCGTTTTTCTTTGCTTTAAACGTGATATAACTTGAGACTTAGAGCTGATTAATGTTCATTTTTAGGTTTCATGTTTAGTTTTTTCCTTGAGTAGGATCGTCCAGATTTACTCATTCATACTTCATTGCTTCATTTATCGCTTTATTTGCTTTATTTCATCTAACAGTGTGTCAAACCCCCCACAATATACCCAATATACCGTGTGAAATAATAGTAACGAAAATCTGATGGTGTTATAGTGGATTAAAATACTATTATGGACTTTGGACGTTAATAACATATTTTTGTACTCGTTATATTATGTGGTTATGGACATCAGTTTGTTTGTCATTCAGTGCCATGATGGATATATCAGAGTATCATGACAAATAATTTTATGTCTCAGATGCGTCAGTGATATAAAAATTTTTAGATTTCTGTGGAGTAAAAATAAAAGAGGTAACTGCTTTTTATCTCACAACTGTCTAAGAATAATGAATTATGAATGGCTAGAAAACTGTCAGAGTTTGGCGTTTATATCTCGAAATTTGAATAATTTTGAGCTATAAACTAGTAAATCAAGTTATAGAGTCTGAATTGTGAGATAAAGTCGGAATTGTGAGAATTGAAAGGTAAGAAAGTCGTAATTCTGAGATAAAAAAGTTGTAAATCTGAGATAAAAAAAGTCGGAATTGTGAGATAAAGAAGTTGGAATTGCAAGATAAAAAAGTCGGAATTGCGAGATAAAAAAAGACGTAATTGTGTGATAAAAAAAAGTCGTAATTCTGAGATAAAAAGTCGGAATTGTGAGAAAAAAGTTGGAATTGCAAGATAAAAAAGTCGGAATTGTGATTAAAAAATTTGAATTGTGAGGAAAAAAAATTGGAATAGCGAAATAAAATCACAGTTGTGAGATAAAAAAGTCGGAATTGCAAGATAAAAAAGTTGGAATTGTAAGAAAAAAAATTGAATTTTGAGAAAAAAAATTGGAATAACGAAATAAAATCACAGTTGTGAGATAAAAAAGTCGGAATTGCAAGATAAAAAAGTTGGAATTGCAAGATAAAAAAGTTGGAATTGTAAGAAGAAAAAAAAGGAATTTTGAGAAAAAAAAATTGGAATAATGAAAGAAAATCACAATTGTGAGATAAAAAAGTCGGAATTGCCAGATAAAAAAAGAAGGAATTCTGAGATAAAAAAAGTCGTAATTCTGAGATAAAAAAGCCGTAAATCTGAGATTAAAAAGTCGGAATTGTGAGAAAAAAAATTGGAATAGCGAAATAAAATCACAATTGTGAGATAAAAAAGTGGGAATTGTGAGATAAAAAAGTTGGAATTGTGAGATAAAAAAGTGGGAATTGTGAGATAAAAAAGTTGGAATTGTGAGAAAAAAAATTGGAATAGCGAAATAAAATCACAATTGTGAGATAAAAAAGTGGGAATTGTGAGATAAAAAAGTTGGAATTGTGAGATAAAAAATTGGAATAGCGAAATAAAATCACAATTGTGAGATAAAAAAGTGGGAATTGTGAGATAAAAAAGTCGGAATTGTGAGATAAAAAATTTGGAATTGCGAGAAAAAATTGTGATACAAGATGTCGCAATCACATTTTTAAAGTTCAATAGTGATGATATTATCTTTTTTTTCTCCTGACAGTGACTCATTCTCTCCCCTGTGCATTATATGTTTGATAACTTGTATTTTTAAGTGCTGTGTTTTTCAGTGATGTCTTTTTTCCTGCACTGGCCCTTTAAGCTCTGGTTAACCAGCACTCGATCATCAGTGAAAGTTCACTTTATGGAAGCTAAGAATAAGAGTGCGGACGTAAAACTGTGGCAGAAGCTCAGACGCTTCATTACGGGCTGCTCGAGCCAGGAGAAAACACACACACACACACACACACACACACGGCCAAGAGAGAGAGAGGGAGAGAGAGAAGAAGTGGAGAATCAGAGAGAGCTGTTTGTGGGCCGTCAGGTAAACAGAGTGTGTTGTTTAGAGCTCAGGCCACACAGGCCACGCCCGTCTTTGAGTTCTCAATGGGCTCCAAACACACCAGTTCTTCATCTATTACTAGAATTATTCATTTCACAACTGCAGGGATTCATATTAGAACTGAAGTGATGCAATTTATTACTATACTGATTCATTTTAGAATGGCAGTGATTCATATTTGAACTGTAATGATCGATTTTTTACTAGAATGATTCATTTTAGAGCTGTATTGATTCAGTTTTATATACAGTGATTCACTTTAGAGCTGTAGTGATTCATTTTAGAGCTGTATTGATTCAGGTGTATATACAGTGATTCGGTTTTATATACAGTGATTCACTTTAGAGCTGTAGTGATTCATTTTAGAGCTGTATTGATTCAGTTGTATATACAGTGATTCGGTTTGATATACAGTGATTCATTTCAGAGCTGTATTGGTTCATTTTAGAGCTGTATTGATTCGGTTTTGATATACAGTGATTCACTTTAGAGCTGTAGTGATTCATTTTAGAGCTGTATTGATTTAGTTTTATATACAGTGATTCGGTTTGATATACAGTGATTCATTTCAGAGCTGTATTGGTTCATTTTAGAGCTGTATTGATTTAGTTTTATATACAGTGATTCGGTTTGATATACAGTGATTCATTTCAGAGCTGTATTGGTTCATTTTAGAGCTGTATTGATTCGGTTTTGATATACAGTGATTCAGTTTGATATACAGTGATTCATTTTAGAGCTGTATTGATTCATCTTAGAGCTGTATTGATTCAGTTTAGATATACAGTGATTCCGTTTTGATATACAGTGATTTAGTTTGATATACAGTGATTCAGTTTGATATACAGTGATTCAGTTTTAAATACAGTGATTCAGTTTTGATATACAGTGATTTAGTTTGATATACAGTGATTCAGTTTGATATACAGTGATTCAGTTTTAAATACAGTGATTCAGTTTTGATATACAGTTTGATATACAGTGAATCAGTTTGATATATAGTGATTCAGTTTTGATATACAGTGATTCGGTTTGATATACAGTGATTCAGTTTGATGTACAGTGATTCAGTTTGATATACAGTGATTCAGTTTGATATACAGTGATTCAGTTTTGATGTACAGTGATTCAGTTTGATATACAGTGATTCAGTTTGATATACAGTGATTCAGTTTGATATACAGTGATTCAGTTTTGATATACAGTGATTTAGTTTGATATACAGTGATTTAGTTTGATATACAGTGATTCAGTTTGATATACAGTGATTCAGTTTTAAATACAGTGATTCAGTTTTGATATACAGTTTGATATACAGTGAATCAGTTTGATATATAGTGATTCAGTTTTGATATACAGTGATTCGGTTTGATATACAGTGATTCAGTTTGATATACAGTGATTCAGTTTGATATACAGTGATTCAGTTTTGATTACAGTGATTCAGTTTGATAAACAGTGATTCAGTTTGATAAACAGTGATTCAGTTTGATATACAGTGATTCAGTTTTGATATACAGTGATTCAGTTTGATATACAGTGATTTAGTTTGATATACAGTGATTCAGTTTGATATACAGTGATTCAGTTTTGATTACAGTGATTCAGTTTGATAAACAGTGATTCAGTTTGATATACAGTGATTCAGTTTGATATACAGTGATTCAGTTTGATATACAGTGATTCAGTTTTGATTACAGTTATTCAGTTTGATAAACAGTGATTCAGTTTGATAAACAGTGATTCAGTTTGATAAACAGTGATTCAGTTTGATATACAGTGATTCAGTTTGATATACAGTGATTCAGTTTGATATACAGTGATTCAGTTTTGATTACAGTTATTCAGTTTGATAAACAGTGATTCAGTTTGATAAACAGTGATTCAGTTTGATAAACAGTGATTCAGTTTGATAAACAGTGATTCAGTTTGATAAACAGTGATTCAGTTTTGATTACAGTTATTCAGTTTGATATACAGTGATTCAGTTTTGATTACAGTGATTCAGTTTGATAAACAGTGATTCAGTTTGATATACAGTGATTCAGTTTGATATACAGTGATTCAGTTTGATATACAGTGATTCAGTTTTGATTACAGTTATTCAGTTTGATAAACAGTGATTCAGTTTGATAAACAGTGATTCAGTTTGATAAACAGTGATTCAGTTTGATAAACAGTGATTCAGTTTGATAAACAGTGATTCAGTTTTGATATACAGTGATTCAGTTTGATATACAGTGATTCAGTTTTGATTACAGTGATTTATTTCTGAAGTGTGCTGATGAATTTTTGCAGTGCTGAATGTTGGGCTGTGATTCGGCGGCTTACAGTAAGACGAGCCAGAGTGTGTCTGTGTGTGTGTGTGTGTGTGTGTGAAACCCAAGACCTGCACAGTGTTCAAATGCTAATTGAATGTGTGCTGGAGGTCAGAGGTCAGGCAGGCAGGCGTGTGCGGATCCTGATGTTCTCACTGGGCTGGAGTTTCTCCGCCGGGATCTGGATGTGGCCGGTTCTGGCTCTAAATGGGTCACATTACGTGTGGAGTTTTCCATGCTGCGCTCCCAAAAGGAGCATGTTTGATTGAATTAAAACCAGCCTTCAAATCAAGCCCAGAGGTCTGTGTGTGTGTGTGTGTGTGTGTGTGTGTGTGTGTGTGTGTGTGTCAGGCTGACCGTCTTCACTGTGTGTGTGTGTGTGTGTGTGTGTGTGTGTAGGGTCAGTCATGCACACTGATAAGATTAGTGCTGTAGTAAACCAGTCTCTCGTTCTTATCTCTCTCTAAAGTGTGTGTGTTCATCTGTGCTGCATCAAGCACATTCCTGTTGCTCTCTGTGTCTCTTTGTCTCAGTGTGTGTGTGTGTGTGTGTGAGAGCAGCAGGAAGGCTCACACACCCAAACCCCCGCGTCTCTGCAGGACGGGTCAGTCCGGTCCGGACTCCAGTGTGATCCAGTTACCAGACTGGGATGTGTTAATGACCCACAGATGTATGCAAATGAGCGGGCGCAGTGCCCAATCACGGCTCTGTGTTTTCATGACAGCAGGATCATGTGTTGTGATTTGGGTTTGGCTGCTGATGTCATTACAAATACTCTGATCACTTTCATTTCAGCTGAACATGTGATAATAGCTGGAGTTTGATTTCCTCTGGTGTTCCTCTGGTGTTCCTCTGGTGTTCCTCTGGTGTTCCACTGGTGTTTCACTGGTGTTCCTCTGGTGTTCCACTGGTTTTCCTCTGGTGTTCCTCTGGTGTTCCACTGGTGTTCCACTGGTGTTCCTCTGGTGTTCCTCTGGTGTTCCACTGGTGTTCCTGTGGTGTTCCACTGGTGTTCCTCTGGTGTTCCTCTGGTGTTCCACTGGTGTTCCTCTGGTGTTCCTCTGGTGTTCCACTGGTGTTCCTCTGGTGTTCCTCTGGTGTTCCACTGGTGTTCCACTGGTGTTCCTCTGGTGTTCCACTGGTGTTCCACTGGTGTTCCTCTGGTGTTCCACTGGTGTTCCACTGGTGTTCCTCTGGTGTTCCACTGGTGTTCCTCTGGTGTTCCACTGGTGTTCCTCTGGTGTTCCACTGGTGTTCCACTGGTGTTCCTCTGGTGTTCCTCTGGTGTTCCACTGGTGTTCCACTGGTGTTCCTCTGGTGTTCCACTGGTGTTCCTCTGGTGTTCCTCTGGTGTTCCACTGGTGTTCCTCTGGTGTTCCTCTGGTGTTCCACTGGTGTTCCTCTGGTGTTCCACTGGTGTTCCTCTGGTGTTCCACTGGTGTTCCTCTGGTGTTCCTCTGGTGTTCCACTGGTGTTCCACTGGTGTTCCTCTGGTGTTCCACTGGTGTTCCTCTGGTGTTCCTCTGGTGTTCCACTGGTGTTCCTCTGGTGTTCCTCTGGTGTTTCTCTGGTGTTCCACTGGTGTTCCTCTGGTGTTCCACTGGTGTTCCTCTGGTGTTCCTCTGGTGTTCCTCTGGTGTTCCTCTGGTGTTCCACTGGTGTTCCACTGGTGTTCCACTGGTGTTCCACTGGTGTTCCTCTGGTGTTCCTCTGGTGTTCCTCTGGTGTTCCACTGGTGTTCCTCTGGTGTTCCTCTGGTGTTCCTCCGGTGTTCCACTGGTGTTCCTCTGGTGTTCCACTGGTGTTCCTCTGGTGTTCCACTGGTGTTCCTCTGGTGTTCCACTGGTGTTCCACTGGTGTTCCTCTGGTGTTTCTCTGGTGTTCCACTGGTGTTTCTCTGGTGTTCCACTGGTGTTCCTCTGGTGTTCCACTGGTGTTCCTCTGGTGTTCCACTGGTGTTCCACTGGTGTTCCTCTGGTGTTCCTCTGGTGTTCCACTGGTGTTCCTCTGGTGTTCCACTGGTGTTCCTCTGGTGTTCCACTGGTGTTCCTCTGGTGTTCCACTGGGGCAGTCATGGCCTAGTGGTTAGGGAGTTAAACTGGTAACCCAAAGGTTGCTGGTTCGATTCCAGAACCGGTGGGAAATGACTGAGGTGCCCTTGAGCAAGGCACCTAACCCCTAATCGCTCCCCGGGCGCCACACAAGGCTGCCCGCTGCTCTGGGTGTTTGTATACACGTTTGCAGTGTGTGTGTGTGTTAACTACTCACTACTCTGCTCCTAATGTGTGTGCATTAACTGGATGGGTTAAATGCAGAGGTCAAATTCCAAGTATGGGTCACCATACTTGGCCGTCACGTGTCACTTTCACTTTCACTTTCACTTTGGTGTTCCTCTGGTGTTCCTCTGGTGTTCCTCTGGTGTTCCACTGGTGTTCCTCTGGTGTTCCACTGGTGTTCCACTGGTGTTCCTCTGGTGTTCCACTGGTGTTCCACTGGTGTTCCTCTGGTGTTCCACTGGTGTTCCACTGGTGTTCCTCTGGTGTTCCTCTGGTGTTCCTCTGGTGTTCCTCTGGTGTTCCACTGGTGTTCCTCTGGTGTTCCTCTGGTGTTCCTCTGGTGTTCCACTGGTGTTCCTCTGGTGTTCCACTGGTGTTCCACTGGTGTTCCTCTGGTGTTCCACTGGTGTTCCTCTGGTGTTCCTCTGGTGTTTCTCTGGTGTTCCACTGGTGTTCCTCTGGTGTTCCTCTGGTGTTCCACTGGTGTTCCTCTGGTGTTCCACTGGTGTTCCTCTGGTGTTCCTCTGGTGTTCCTCTGGTGTTCCACTGGTGGTCCACTGGTGTTCCTCTGGTGTTCCACTGGTGTTCCTCTGGTGTTCCTCTGGTGTTTCTCTGGTGTTCCACTGGTGTTCCTCTGGTGTTCCACTGGTGTTCCACTGGTGTTCCTCTGGTGTTCCACTGGTGTTCCTCTGGTGTTCCACTGGTGTTCCTCTGGTGTTCCACTGGTGTTCCTCTGGTGTTCCACTGGTGGTCCACTGGTGTTCCACTGGTGTTCCTCTGGTGTTCCTCTGGTGTTCCTCTGGTGTTTCTCTGGTGTTCCTCTGGTGTTCCTCTGGTGTTCCTCTGGTGTTCCTCTGGTGTTCCACTGGTGTTTCTCTGGTGTTCCTCTGGTGTTCCACTGGTGTTCCTCTGGTGTTCCTCTGGTGTTCCACTGGTGTTCCTCTGGTGTTCCTCTGGTGTTCCTCTGGTGTTCCACTGGTGTTCCTCTGGTGTTCCACTGGTGTTCCTCTGGTGTTCCACTGGTGTTCCTCTGGTGTTCCTCTGGTGTTCCACTGGTGTTCCTCTGGTGTTCCTCTGGTGTTCCACTGGTGTTCCTCTGGTGTTCCTCTGGTGTTCCTCTGGTGTTCCTCTGGTGTTCCACTGGTGTTCCTCTGGTGTTCCTCTGGTGTTCCACTGGTGTTCCTCTGGTGTTCCTCTGGTGTTCCTCTGGTGTTCCACTGGTGTTCCACTGGTGTTCCTCTGGTGTTCCTCCGGTGTTCCTCTGGTGTTCCTCCGGTGTTCCACTGGTGTTCCACTGGTGTTCCTCTGGTGTTCCTCTGGTGTTCCTCTGGTGTTCCTCTGGTGTTCCTCTGGTGTTCCTCTGGTGTTCCACTGGTGTTCCTCTGGTGTTCCTCTGGTGTTCCACTGGTGTTCCTCTGGTGTTCCTCTGGTGTTCCACTGGTGTTCCTCTGGTGTTCCACTGGTGTTCCTCTGGTGTTCCTCTGGTGTTCCTCTGGTGTTCCACTGGTGTTCCTCTGGTGTTCCTCTGGTGTTCCTCTGGTGTTCCTCTGGTGTTCCTCTGGTGTTTCTCTGGTGTTCCACTGGTGTTCCTCTGGTGTTCCACTGGTGTTCCTCTGGTGTTCCACTGGTGTTCCTCTGGTGTTCCTCTGGTGTTCTTCTGGTGTTCCTCTGGTGTTCCACTGGTGTTCCACTGGTGTTCCTCTGGTGTTCCTCTGGTGTTCCTCTGGTGTTCCTCTGGTGTTTCTCTGGTGTTCCTCTGGTGTTTCTCTGGTGTTCCACTGGTGTTCCTCTGATGTTCCACTGGTGTTCCACTGGTGTTCCACTGGTGTTCCTCTGGTGTTCCTCTGGTGTTCCTCTGGTGTTCCACTGGTGTTTCTCTGGTGTTTCACTGGTGTTCCACTGGTGTTCCTCTGGTGTTCCACTGGTGTTCCTCTGGTGTTCCTCTGGTGTTCCACTGGTGTTCCTCTGGTGTTCCACTGGTGTTCCACTGGTGTTCCACTGGTGTTCCTCTGGTGTTCCTCTGGTGTTCCTCTGGTGTTCCACTGGTGTTCCTCTGGTGTTCCTCTGGTGTTCCTCTGGTGTTCCACTGGTGTTCCTCTGGTGTTCCACTGGTGTTCCTCTGGTGTTCCACTGGTGTTCCACTGGTGTTCCTCTGGTGTTCCTCTGGTGTTCCACTGGTGTTTCTCTGGTGTTCCTCTGGTGTTCCACTGGTGTTCCTCTGGTGTTCCTCTGGTGTTCCTCTGGTGTTCCACTGGTGTTCCTCTGGTGTTCCTCTGGTGTTCCACTGGTGTTCCTCTGGTGTTCCTCTGGTGTTCCACTGGTGTTCCTCTGGTGTTCCACTGGTG
>JARQWZ010005341.1:57500-60000 GCA_033150135.1 Gobio occitaniae
GCAAGGGCAGTGTTTGTGTGTGTGTGTCTGAGTGTGTGTCTCTCTGAGTGTGTCTCTCTGAGTGTGTCTCTCTGAGTGTGTGTCTCTGAGTGTGTGTCTCTGAGTGTGTGTCTCTGAGTGTGTGTCTCTGAGTGTGTGTCTCTGAGTGTGTGTCTCTGAGTGTGTGTCTCTGAGTGTGTCTCTCTGAGTGTGTGTCTCTGAGTGTGTATCTCTGAGTGTCTCTCTCTGAGTGTGTGTCTCTCTGAGTGTCTCTCTCTGAGTGTGTGTCTCTCTGAGTGTGTGTCTCTCTGAGTGTGTGTCTCTGAGTGTGTGTCTCTCTGAGTGTGTCTCTCTGAGTGTGTGTCTCTGAGTGTCTCTCTCTGAGTGTGTCTCTCTGAGTGTGTCTCTCTGTGTGTGTCTCTCTGAGTGTGTGTCTCTGAGTGTGTGTCTCTGAGTGTGTGTCTCTGAGTGTGTGTCTCTGAGTGTGTGTGTCTCTGAGTGTGTCTCTCTCTGAGTGTGTCTCTCTGAGTGTGTCTCTCTGAGTGTGTCTCTCTGAGTGTGTCTCTCTGAGTGTGTCTCTCTGAGTGTGTCTCTCTGAGTGTGTGTCTCTGAGTGTGTGTCTCTGAGTGTGTGTGTCTCTGAGTGTGTCTCTCTCTGAGTGTGTCTCTCTGAGTGTGTCTCTCTGAGTGTGTCTCTCTGAGTGTGTCTCTCTGAGTGTGTCTCTCTGAGTGTGTCTCTCTGAGTGTGTGTCTCTGAGTGTGTGTCTCTGAGTGTGTGTCTCTGAGTGTGTGTCTCTGAGTGTGTGTCTCTCTGAGTGTGTGTCTCTGAGTGTGTGTCTCTGAGTGTGTGTCTCTGAGTGTGTGTCTCTGAGTGTGTGTCTCTCTGAGTGTGTATCTCTGAGTGTCTCTCTCTGAGTGTGTGTCTCTCTGAGTGTGTGTGTCTCTCTGAGTGTGTGTCTCTCTGAGTGTGTCTCTCTGAGTGTGTGTCTCTCTGAGTGTGTCTCTCTGAGTGTGTGTCTCTCTGAGTGTGTGTGTCTCTGAGTGTGTCTCTCTCTCTCTGAGTGTGTGTCTCTGAGTGTCTCTCTCTGAGTGTGTCTCTCTCTGAGTGTGTCTCTGAGTGTGTGTCTCTCTGAGTGTGTCTCTCTGAGTGTGTGTCTCTCTGAGTGTGTGTCTCTGAGTGTGTGTCTCTCTGAGTGTGTCTCTCTGAGTGTGTCTCTCTGAGTGTGTCTCTCTGAGTGTCTCTCTCTGAGTGTGTCTCTCTCTGAGTGTCTCTCTGAGTGTGTCTCTCTCTGAGTGTGTCTCTGAGTGTGTGTCTCTCTGAGTGTGTGTCTCTGAGTGTGTCTCTGAGTGTGTCTCTCTCTGAGTGTGTCTCTCTCTGAGTGTGTCTCTGAGTGTGTCTCTCTCTGAGTGTGTCTCTGAGTGTGTGTCTCTCTGAGTGTGTGTCTCTCTGAGTGTCTCTCTCTGAGTGTGTCTCTCTCTGAGTGTGTCTCTCTCTGAGTGTGTCTCTGAGTGTGTGTCTCTCTGAGTGTGTGTCTCTCTGAGTGTCTCTCTCTGAGTGTGTCTCTCTCTGAGTGTGTCTCTCTCTGAGTGTGTCTCTGAGTGTGTGTCTCTCTGAGTGTGTCTCTCTCTGAGTGTGTGTCTCTCTGAGTGTCTCTCTCTGAGTGTGTCTCTCTCTGAGTGTCTCTCTGAGTGTGTGTGTCTCTGAGTGTGTCTCTCTCTCTCTGAGTGTGTGTCTCTGAGTGTCTCTCTCTGAGTGTGTGTCTCTCTGAGTGTGTCTCTGAGTGTGTGTCTCTCTGAGTGTGTCTCTCTGAGTGTGTGTCTCTCTGAGTGTGTGTCTCTCTGAGTGTGTGTCTCTCTGAGTGTGTGTCTCTGAGTGTGTGTCTCTGAGTGTGTGTCTCTCTGAGTGTGTCTCTCTGAGTGTGTCTCTCTGAGTGTCTCTCTCTGAGTGTGTCTCTCTCTGAGTGTCTCTCTGAGTGTGTCTCTGAGTGTGTGTCTCTCTGAGTGTGTGTCTCTCTGAGTGTCTCTCTCTGAGTGTCTCTCTGAGTGTGTCTCTCTCTGAGTGTGTCTCTCTCTGAGTGTGTCTCTCTGAGTGTGTGTCTCTCTGAGTGTGTGTCTCTCTGAGTGTCTCTCTCTGAGTGTGTCTCTCTCTGAGTGTGTCTCTCTCTGAGTGTGTCTCTGAGTGTGTGTCTCTCTGAGTGTGTCTCTCTCTGAGTGTGTGTCTCTCTGAGTGTCTCTCTCTGAGTGTGTCTCTCTCTGAGTGTCTCTCTGAGTGTGTGTCTCTCTGAGTGTGTCTCTGAGTGTGTGTCTCTCTGAGTGTGTGTCTCTCTGAGTGTCTCTCTCTGAGTGTGTCTCTCTCTGAGTGTGTCTCTCTCTGAGTGTGTCTCTGAGTGTGTGTGTCTCTGAGTGTGTGTGTCTCTGAGTGTGTGTGTCTCTGAGTGTGTGTGTCTCTGAGTGTGTGTGTCTCTGAGTGTGTGTCTCTCTGAGTGTGTGTCTCTCTGAGTGTCTCTCTCTGAGTGTGTCTC
>JARQWZ010005341.1:67500-80460 GCA_033150135.1 Gobio occitaniae
AGAGGAAGGTGAAGGAGCTCTTCGGCAGTCTGGCCAATCAGGAGGGAGAATGGAAGGCCCTCAAGAGGAAGAAGAGGAAGTGATGTCACTCATGCGCTCTTCATCTGTTTGAGTACTCGATGAAGGAGGTTTTGTACGTGACATTATGAGAAATAAAAGCAAACTCTGAGACTTTCTTTCTGTGGGATAATCCAGTTTGTTCATTTTTTAACGGTCTGTGTGCTGGTTTATTGCTTTTTTTCCCTGATATATTTTAGTAATCATCATTCAAAAGTGTAAACACTCAAAAATAATCCTGCGAAAACTGTTTTGAGTTTGGACTTTTCATTATCATGGAAACGCTACTTTTAAAACGTTAAGCGGCTCAATTTGTGTGGTCTCAACAAAACTGTTCGACGTATGGCTTTGATTTTATTGCAAGTTTCCTAGTCGGAAATTCCCTGAGTGGTCTCAAGTCATATTACCTACTGGGAAACTGGGAATTTTGATCCACGAGTTTCCGAGTTGGATGTGCCATAAACCGTAATCATGGCAGAGGAGAACGATTGCTGCTGTGTGTTCTTGTGGTGTTCTGTCGGAAATGTCCCACTTCCTAAATCATGATTACGAATTTGGAACTAAACTTGGTTCGACATATGCCTCTGATTTTATACTAAGTTTCCTAGTCAGAAATTCACAAGTTGGAGTTTCCTAGTCGGAATTTCCTATTTGGAGTTTCCTTGCCTGAAATTGAACCTGAACAATGAAGTCGTATTTACTACTGGGAAATTGAGAATTTTTATCCTTGAGTTTCCGAGTTGGATGTGCTATAAACTGTAAACATGGCGGAGAGGAGAAGGATTGCTCCTTTGTATTCTTGCTCTTCCTAAGTCATGATTACGAGATCTTTCAGTTCAATATTTTTGTAACAAGTGCTATTTCTGAGTTTTAAGCAAATACAACTTGAGCATTCGTGTCCAATTTCTGACTAGAAAACTCCTACTAGGAATTTCTGAGTAGGTAACTGACTAGGAAATTACGACTAAACTCCAACTAGGAATTTCTGAGTAGGTAACTCCAACTAGGGAATTTCTGACTAGAAAACTCCAACTAGGAATTTCTGAGCAGGTAACTGACTAGGAAATTACGACTAAACTCCAACTAGGAATTTCTGAGTAGGTAACTCCAACTAGGGAATTTCTGACTAGAAAACTCCTACTAGGAATTTCTGAGCAGGTAACTGACTAGGAAATTACGACTAAACTCCAACTAGGAATTTCTGAGTAGGTAACTCCAACTAGGGAATTTCTGACTAGAAAACTCCAACTAGGAATTTCTGAGTAGGTAACTTCAACTAGGAATTTCTGAGCAGGTAACTGACTAGGAATTTATGACTAGAAAATCCAACTAGGAATTTGAATAGGTAAATTCAACTAGGAATTTCTGACTAGAAAACTCCAACTAGGAATTTCTGACTAGAAAACTCCAACTAGGAATTTCTGACTAGAAAACTCCAACTAGGAATTTCTGAGTAGGTAACTCCAACTAGGAATTTCTGAGTAGGTAACTCCAACCAGGAATTTCTGAGTAGGTAACTCCAACTAGGAATTTCTGAGCAGGTAACTCTGACTAGGAATTTATGACTAGGAAATCCAACTAGGAATTTCTGACTAGAAAACTCCAACTAGGAATTTCTGACTAGAAAACTCCAACTAGGAATTTCTGAGTAGGTAACTCCAACTAGGAATTTCTGAGCAGGTAACTCCAACTAGGAATTTCTGAGTAGGTAACTCCAACTAGGAATTTCTGAGTAGGTAACTCCAACCAGGAATTGCTGACTAGAAAACTCCAACTAGGAATTTCTGAGCAGGTAACTTCAACTAGGAATTTCTGAGCAGGTAACTCTGACTAGGAATTTATGACTAGGAAATCCAACTAGGAATTTCTGAGTAGGTAACTCCAACTAGGAATTTCTGAGCAGGTAACTCCAACTAGGAATTTCTGAGCAGGTAACTCCAACTAGGAATTTCTGAGCAGGTAACTCTGACTAGGAATTTATGACTAGGAAATCCAACTAGGAATTTCTGAGTAGGTAACTCCAACTAGGAATTTCTGAGTAGGTAACTCCAACCAGGAATTTCTGAGTAGGTAACTCCAACCAGGAATTGCTGACTAGAAAACTCCAACTAGGAATTTCTGAGCAGGTAACTCCAACTAGGAATTTCTGAGTAGGTAACTCCAACTAGGAATTTCTGAGTAGGTAACTCCAACTAGGATTTTCTGAGCAGGTAACTCGGACTAGGAATTTATGACTAGGAAATCCAACTAGGAATTTCTGAGTATGAAAACTAATATTTATGATAATTCCAATAGCATGTGAAGGCAGCATCACTGTGTATAAAACAAAGTAGTATCATTAGTAAATATGCATGAGAGGGCGTTCATGTCCAATTTCCTAATAGAATCCAACTTGGAATTTCCGACTAGAAAGCTTAGTTTTGCAATAATTTCAATGGTGTCAGATTTTTTCAGTGTCTGGTTTTATAGCAATTTCAGCTATTTTTTTTTGTGGTTTAAAATATAAGTTCTATAACTGTTCTGAAGTGTTTCATTCATGCAACCTGAGGTCTGTATTCCAAAGCATTTCTGAACTACAGCCAATAAGGTCAGATCTATGATCAGAGTTAGCAGGTTAAATGAACTATCACTGGGGTAACTGCCTTTATACATGTCAAGGCACATTTCTTTCTGTAGTGCTTTACACAATAAACAGGTAAATGTTTGTAAAATGATTTTTAACTCTGATGAAGCCAAAGACGACAGTGGCTAGAAACCAGCTAATGTAGAAACTCCAGGAATCAACAGAGACGGTGTGCAGTGAACTCAAGCTTTATTTAGTACTTGGTAACATTCGTTCTTTTACATAAGGCAACAGTTTACTCCGCCTCAGTGAACTCAGCTAGTTTAGCAGGACAGGTTTAGTGGGGTTTGAGTCTTCAGTCCTCAGGCAACAGCTGTATGTGTCTCCACAGTACGGGACACAGATGTGGTTCTCTCCTCCGTCACTGCTGGGGAATCAAGACACATCGGATTAACACACGACTGCAGTTGGCAAGAGCTTTCGAATACATTTCCCAATAAGATTTCCCCAAGAAAGACTTGTGCTGCCTTCATGTGATATCAGAATTATCATAAATACAAGTTTCCTAGTTGGAAACTTCTAGTTGGAGTTTTCTGGTCAGAAATTGTACATGTAGGCCCTCTTGTCCAAAAGAATAGGAATCATGGAGGATGCAACGTTTATTCTTACGTATTATTTCTTGGGGAAATCTTATTGGGAAATGTTTTGATATTACATTTTTAATTAAAAGTAGCATCCCATTCGTTGACAACTATCTCTGAGTTTCACAGTGGTAAAAAACGATTTGACATGGCTTCCAACTAGGAAACTCCTACTAGGAATTTTCGACTAGGAAACTCCAACTTGGAAATTCTAGGAGTTTCCATTAAACAAGTCTTAATATCTAGAAAACTTCAACTAGGTATTTTCGACTAGGAAACTCCAACTAGGAAAATCTAGGAAGTTTCATTAAACAAGTCTTAATATCTAGAAAACTCCAACTAGGAATTTTTGACTAGGAAATCCTAACTAGGAAACTCCAATTATGAAAATCTAGGAAGTTTCATTAAACAAGTCTTAATATCTAGAAAACTCCAACTAGGAATTTTCGACTGGGAAATCCTAACTAGGAAACTCCAACTAGGAAATTTCTAGGAATTTTCATTAAACAAGTCTTAATATCTAGAAAACTTCAACTAGGAATTTTCGAACTAGGAAACACCAACTAGGAAATTCCAACTAGGAATTTTCAACTAGGAAACTCGTATTTACGATAATTCCGATAGCACGTTTGACTCGGCGTGAGTTGAATTCGTTCTGAACGATCTGAAAGTCTGTTGGTGTTTAACGGATTGCTAGGAAAAATGAAATCAAGGTTCAAAAATCAGCAAAATCTCAAACGCTGAAACATTCTTAAATCATGATGCATTTACTTGAGAAGCGAAATGACTGAAGATATAAAGACTTGTTTAATGAAAACAAGTTTTTGCTAAAAAGAAAGAACAATATGATAATAATAACAATCTGAAAGCTTAAACACTCAAAATCGCTACTTTAAAAACTTTTAGCGGCTCAATTTTTGTGATATCAACTTCAAATTTGGAGCAAAGCTTGCTTAGACGTATGGCTTTGATTTTATTGCAACTTCAGAGGAGTTGGGGTTTCCAAGTCAGAAATAATCTGGTTTTCCCTTTGAATTAAGACTCCATTGACAGACATTTGTTCTTGTTTTAAACATAAACTTGATTTAAGAAGTAGATGTTTGTACTAGAAAACAAATTAATTAATTCATAATTGATCTCCTTGGACTGGATGGAAGTCTGTGTCCTGTGAAATCTATCAACTCAAATCTGCAGACTAATTCTGAATGATGATTTACAGTGTATTAATAAGTGAACCGGAGCATCCTAAAGGGAATAAACTCACCCTCCACTCCAGACAGGCCTTCGACGATGGAGATGCCGAGCCGCTTCTCCTCTCCTTCCAGCAGCTTCCTGTAGGTGGCGATCTCTGCGTCCAGCTTCAGCTTGATGTGCAGCAGCTCCTGGTAGTCGGCCATGTATTTGCCCATCTCCATCTTGGTTTCGCACAGCTGGTTCTCCAGCTGGGCGATGATGTCCTCCAGCGCGCTGGCCTTGTCCAGGTGCGCGCCCTCCATGTCCTCCAGCTGCTGCTCCAGAGCGGCGTTCCGGGCCCTCAGGCCGTCGATCTGGTTCTGCAGGTCGGTCACCTGGTTGTGGAAGGTGCTGATCTCGTCCTTCATGGTCTTCATCTGGTCCTCGTGTTTGCTGGCCTGCACCTTCAGAGTGTCGAACTTGCCCTTGTACCACTTCTCCGCCTCCTGGACGTTTCGGGCCGCCACGGCCTCGATCTCCGCCCGCATGTTGCGCAGGTAAGCGGCCAGATCGGGTCTGTCGGAGTCCAGCTCCACCGTCACCTTGGACTCCTCGATCTGCTTGAGGAGGTCGGCCACTTCCTCGTCATGGAGCTTCTTCAGGAACTCGATCTCCGCCACCAGCTGCTCGATGCGCTTCTCCAGGTCGGCCTTCTGCAGCGTGGCGTTATCCACGTCTTGACGGAACTCGCGGAGGATCATTTCAGCCTCCTCTGTGGAGTAAATTCATCAAGGTCATGAGTGAGGGCGTTATATTAACATAATGAATGTTTTATTCATGTAATGGAGGCTGTGTGAGTTCTTTTAGTAATCATCAGTCGAAAGCTTAAACACTCAAAATTGCTACTGTAAAAATTTTAGCGGCTCAATTTTTGTGATATCAACTTCAAATTTGGAGCAAAACTTGCTTAGTGGAGTAAATTCATCAAGGTCATGAGTGAGGGCGTTATATTAACATAATGAATGTTTTATTCATGCAATGGAGGCTGTGTGAGTTCAAACCGGCTCAACTCTTTTTTTCAAATTTTGACGACTTAAAATTTAGACTATTCTCTATCACATATTTTAGTAATCATCATTCGAAAGCTTAAACACTCAAAATTGCTACTTTAAAAACTTATAGCGGCTCAATTTTTGTGATAACTTCAAATGTGGAGCAAAGCTTGCTTAGATGTATGGCTTTGATTTTATTGCAACTTCAGAGGGGTTGGAGCTTGTTGGAGTTTCCTAGTCAGAAATTGGACCTCTCAAGTCCTATTTACTACTGGGAAACTGGGATGATTTCAGCTTCCTCTGTGGAGTCGGTTCATCAAGGTCATGAGTGAGGGCATTATATAAATAAACATAATAAATGTTTTATTCATGCAGTAGAGGCTGTATGTTAGAGTTCTGACTGGCTCAACTCGTTAAATTTTCGACTGTTTGGTCTATGAACATTTGATCTACAGAGAGAGTTGAATTTTTGTACAAAAATCGGGGATAACTTTTTTTTCATACTCTTTTTCCAGTACAACTTGACAGGTCATTCATGTCCAATTTCCTACTAGAAAACTCTGATTGGAAATTTACGACTAGGAAACTCTGATTAGGCATTTCCGACTAGGAAACTCTGACTAGGCACTTTCAACTAGGGTCAACTGACTCAATAAACCCGTCTCCGGCGTGATGACTCCGATTGTTCGAATATTCCTATTTAATAATTGTTAAATCGATATGTCATCCTCAATAAACCCGTCTCCGGTGTGTTGCCTCCGATCTTTCGAATATTGCACTTTAATATTCGCCTCTGGCTTGGCTTGCCCAGTTGGGGACACTACATTTTCAACTAAATATCCAAATAAATCTAATTATTAAACTAAATTAACCATATAAACTAAATTACTGATGTAAAGCCCACACTGTCACTGTATGATAATTGAAATGAACTGATGACATCAGTGTTTTCTCCAGAATGGCTCGACGGCTGAATAAAATGATGCTGCATTATTTTCCTGTTTAACACTGTGAAGCTGCTCTGAGACAGTCTGCATTGTTAAAAGCGCTATATAAATAAAGCTGACTTGACTAGGCATTTCCGACTAGGAAACTTTGACTAGGCATTTTCAACTAGGAAACTCTGATTGGAAATTTCCGACTAAGAAACTCTGGTAATTTCCGACTAAGAAACTCTGGTAATTTCCGACTAGGAAACACGCATTTACAATAATTCTGATAGCATGTGAAGTTTGACTCGTTTAGTTTGATTTCTTCGGAAGGATCTGAAAGTCTGTTAGTGTTTAATCCTCACTCGATTGTTTGATGCCCAACTAGGAGGGTTACGTTTATTTTTTCCGACGACCCCATTGACATATTTCTTTCTAATTTTAACCATATTATTTTAGAAAACAACACTATCTTAATTCAATTGGTTGTTATTTAACCTGGAAAGCCCATCATCTCCAGCCTCACCTTTGATGGCCAGCTCTTCCTCCAGCTTGAGCCTCCAGACCTCCACCTCCTCCTCGATGTAGCCTCTCTCTATGTCAGCCGCGCCCTTCTCAGCGGTCAGGGCTTCGATTAGGTCCCTCATCTCCTTAAACTTCAGTTCGTATTCGTCCCCGAGGCCAGTGGGTCCTCCCTTAAAGCGGCCCTGAAGGGACTCCAGCTCGGCCCTCAGCGTGGCGTTCCTCTGCTCCAGCGCCTGGACCTTCTCGATGTATCCGGCGAAGCGCACGTTCAGCTCCTGCATCTCCTCCTTCTCGTTGGCGTGGTGCTGATGGATCTCGGTGGCCACTTCCACCGCCTGGCCCTGGAACCCGGTCCGTCCGCGGCTGTACGAGGAGCCTCGGCATCGGGAGGGCGACGGGCTCTGGACCCTCATCCGGCTGGAGCCGCTGACGCTCAGGCTCTTCTGTGAATACGATGTACCTCTCATGTCTATTCTCGGTTTTCTCCGCTTGTGCTCTCCAAGGTTTCTCCTGGTGCCTGACTCTCGCTGGAGCTCGCCGGCGTTTATATGGAGCTGCCAAGAATCTCGCACGGGCCTTTGAAAGTCTTGCAAGGTTTTGACATGTTTTAAATGCGGATCATGACACTCTTGCCCGAGTTCGAAGGCTTGAGTTTCTCATTAGCTCACGTATGATTGTCATTTGGAGGCCGAGCGTCTCTCGCACTGCCATGCCACATAACCAGCGTGTGTGCGAGCCGCAGTATTTCTTCTCACTGTAATTTCAGGGCGGCGTGGCTCATTGTTTCCATATAACCTCATACAGATGAATTCATGTGCTTTGCAATAAACTTTAGCACTCCTTTCTGCTTGTTTCTTTCCATTTGTTTGTCAGGTGTTTGGGGAGGCAGTATTTCTGTCTTGATTTAAGAATGTTTAGATATTTGAATATTGTAGGAAGAGCATCATTTCTGCCAGTGTATGAATCAACATGTTATATTTAGAAGTGCTTTTGTAAGATTGTAATTGTAGAATAATTGCCATTGTCTTAAAACAAAACATTACAATTACATCTTTCACAGAAATCTTTTGTTTTATAGTCTCATTATAGCATCATTTCTGCCAATGTATGAATCAACATGTTATATTTAGAAGTGCTTTTGTAAGATTGTAATTGTAGAATAATTGCCATTGTCTTAAAACAAAACATTATAATTACATCTTCCACAGAAATCTTTTGTTTTATAGTTGCTTGATTTGAAACTTACACTGTAAGTTGTGAATAGACTATTGAAGAAAACACTCTTTTCTACTTCAAAATGTCATGTTTAATTCAACGTGTTACTTGCTGTTTCGATGTAATTAATTTACACTGGATTTTTTCCAGTGTACTGCAGATTTAAGATTGTGTGTTTGTGTGAGTGTGAGTGTGAGTGTGTGTGTGTGTGTGTGTAATGTGATTGTCTCATGGGAATATCATGACATTCTCGGCTCTTCACATCACAGACACTGACTGATGCTGTTAATATAGATATGTTCTGCGTCCTAAGCGATATATGCATCGCAGTTTTACGCATTCATCATCCCGTTCTGTCTCTGCGTTTACAGATTGTAGAGGTTGTTGTGTAGGCCCACTGGGGTTAAGTATTGACAGAACCGGGTAATATGGTCACACTTCCTGGTTCTAGTAAGAACTGCGTTTTGGACCAGCTGGAGTTTGTTTATTAAGCGAGCAGGGCAACCACCCAGTAGAGCATTACAATAATCTAGATCTTAAGAATGCATCAATTAACTGATCAACATTTTGCATTGAAAGCATGTGCCGTAATTTAGGGATATTTTTAAGATGGAAAAATAACACAATAAAAAACTGTAGATGATTCTGGCCCCTGACATTGACTAACCTCTGACACTGACTAACCTCTGTCACTGACTAACCTCTGTCGCTGACTAACCTCTGACACTGACTAACCTCTGACACTGACTAACCCCTGACACAGACTAACCTCTGTCGCTGACTAACCTCTGACACTGACTAACCCCTGACACAGACTAACCTCTGTCACTGACTAACCTCTGACACTGACTAACCTCTGTCGCTGACTAACCTCTGACACTGACTAACCTCTGACACTGACTAACCCCTGACACAGACTAACCTCTGTCACTGACTAACCTCTGACACTGACTAACCTCTGACACTGACTAACCTCTGACACTGACTAACCTCTGACACTGACTAACCTCTGTCGCTGACTAACCTCTGACACTGACTAACCCCTGACACAGACTAACCTCTGTCACTGACTAACCTCTGACACTGACTAACCTCTGTCGCTGACTAACCTCTGACACTGACTAACCTCTGACACTGACTAACCCCTGACACAGACTAACCTCTGTCACTGACTAACCTCTGACACTGACTAACCTCTGTCGCTGACTAACCTCTGACACTGACTAACCCCTGACACAGACTAACCTCTGTCACTGACTAACCTCTGACACTGACTAACCTCTGTCGCTGACTAACCCCTGACACTGACTAACCCCTGACACAGACTAACCTCTGTCACTGACTAACCTCTGACACTGACTAACCTCTGACACTGACTAACCTCTGACACTGACTAACCCCTGACACAGACTAACCTCTGTCACTGACTAACCTCTGACACTGACTAACCTCTGTCGCTGACTAACCTCTGACACTGACTAACCTCTGTCACAGACTAACCTCTGTCACTGACTAACCTCTGACACTGACTAACCTCTGACACTGACTAACCTCTGTCGCTGACTAACCTCTGTCGCTGACTAACCTCTGTCACTGACTAACCTCTGACACAGACTAACCTCTGACACTGACTAACCTCTGACACTGACTAACCTCTGACACAGACTAACCCCTGACACTGACTAACCTCTGACACTGACTAACCTCTGTCACTGACTAACCTCTGTCACTGACTAACCTCTGTCACTGACTAACCCCTGACACAGACTAACCCCTGACACTGACTAACCTCTGACACTGAATAACCCCTGACGCTGACTAACCCCTGACACTGACTAACCCCTGACACTGACTAACCCCTGTCACTGACTAACCCCTGACACAGACTAACCCCTGACACTGACACTGAGCTGCTCTGTTGCGGAGCGCAAGGCACTGCAGCGGGTGGTGAAAACTGGCCAGCGCATCACAGGGACTCCACTGCCTGCCATCGAGCACATCCAGAGGAAACGCTGTCTGCATCGAGCTCCAGCATCCTCAAGGACTCCTCTCACCCAGCCCACAGACTGTTTTCTCTCCTGCCCTCCGGCAGGCGTTTCAGGATCCACCGGACCAGGACCAGCAGACTAAAGAACAGTTTTTTCCCCAGAGCTGTCTCTTTACTGAACTCAAACCCCCGTTGATCCACTTCCCTCATAAACTGCTAACTCTCCTACCTCACATCCGCCTTCACTTTGTTATTTGCACTACCGACTGTTTATTACAGTAACAACTGTTTACTTATGCATTTTGCACTACCATACCGTAACTGGATTATGCTCATTTGCACTGCCGACTGTTTTTACAGTACCAACTGTTTACATTTGCATTTTGCACCGTACTTCTAACTGTAATATGCAACCACTTTCCACTGCACTTTACACTTTTTTTTTCGGATAGCTTCTGTCCATAATTTATTGCACTACCTTAATCCACTGCTATATTCCTCATTTTAGCCTAACATATCATTGTATACCTCTAACTGTAAAATTCTGTTTATAGTAATAGCCATCTGTATATTATATTATATTCATAGTACATATCCACCTGTAAATTCTGTTTATAGTAAAAGCCATCTGTATATTATTCACTGTACATATTCACCTGTAAATTCTGTTTATAGTAATAACCATCTCTCTATTTATAGATATATTTATATATACTCAGTACATATCCATGTCCTGCACTTATGCAAACGTTGTATATCCTGCACTTGCTGCTATTGCACTTCTGGTTAGACCTAAACTGCATTTCGTTGCCTTGTACTTGTACTTGTGTAATGACAATAAAGTTGAATCTAATCTAATCTAATCTAATCTTACCCCCTGACACTGACTAACCCCTGACACTGACTAACCCCTGACACTGACTAACCCCTGACACTGACTAACCCCTGACACTGACTAACCCCTGTCACAGACTAACCCCTGTCACCGTATACATTATATGTAAACGTCTTTTGTGTAAAATATGTTATTCAGGACAGTAGGTCTAACCCTAACCTGACCTGACAATGACTAACCTCTGACACTGACTAACCCCTGACACTGACTAACCCCTGACTAACCCCTGACTAACCAATGACTAACCACTGACTAACCCCTGACACTGACTAACCCCTGTCACAGACTAACCCCTGACACAGACTAACCCCTGTCACAGACTAACCCCTGTCACTGACTAACCCCTGACACAGACTAACCCCTGACACTGACTAACCCCTGTCACTGACTAACCCCTGACACTGACTAACCTCTGACACAGACTAACCCCTGACACTGACTAACCCCTGACACTGACTAACCCCTGTCACTGACTAACCTCTGACACTGACTAACCTCTGACACTGACTAACCCCTGACACTGACTAACCTCTGTCACTGACTAACCTCTGACACTGACTAACCTCTGACACTGACTAACCTCTGACACTGACTAACCCCTGACACTGACTAACCCCTGACACAGACTAACCCCTGACACAGACTAACCCCTGTCACTGACTAACCTCTGACACTGACTAACCTCTGACACTGACTAACCCCTGTCACAGACTAACCTCTGACACTGACTAACCTCTGACACTGACTAACCCCTGTCACAGACTAACCTCTGACACTGACTAACCCCTGTCACTGACTAACCTCTGACACTGACTAACCCCTGACACAGACTAACCCCTGACACAGACTAACCCCTGTCACTGACTAACCTCTGACACTGACTAAACCCTGTCACAGACTAACCTCTGACACTGACTAACCCCTGTCACAGACTAACCCCTGTCACAGACTAACCCCTGTCACTGACTAACGCCTGACACAGACTAACCCGTCACTGACTAACCCCTGACACAGACTAACCCCGATCACTGACTAACCCTGTCACTGACTAACCCCTGACACTGACTAACCCCTGACACTGACTAACCCCTGACACTGACTAACCCCTGTCACTGACTACCACTGTCACTGACTAACCTCTGACACTGGTAAAAAAAAAATTTGAACTTGAAGATGCTGGAAAACTGAAGAATCTGAAGAGCTGGAGGATTTTGTGAAGAACATCTGTCAGTTTAACTGATGAGGACAAACAAGAGACTCAAGAACCACCATCACAAATCACACACAGCAGTGGATCACCCAGAGAACATACAGTATTAATAAAGCAAGGGTTCATACACTTTTGAACGTGGTCATTTGTGTGTTTTTTGTCTTGTGGATTATATGTAAATGTCTTTTATGTAAAATATATTATTCAGGACAGTAGGTCTAACCCTAACCTGACCTGACACTGACTAACCCCTGACACTAACTAACCCCTGACTAACCTCTGACACTGACTAACCCCTGACACTGACTAACCCCTGACACTGACTAACCCCTGACACTGACTAACCCCTGACACTGACTAACCCCTGTCACAGACTAACCCCTGACACTGACTAACCCCTGACACTGACTAACCCCTGTCACCGTATACATTATATGTAAACGTCTTTTATGTAAAATATGTTTTCAGGACAGTAGGTCTAACCCTAACAATGACAATGACTAACCCCTGACACTGACTAACCTCTGACTAACCCCTGACTAACCTCTGACACAGACTAACCCCTGTCACTGACTAACCCCTGACACAGACTAACCCCTGACACAGACTAACCTCTGACACTGACTAACCTCTGACACTGACTAACCTCTGACTAAAGTCTGACACTGACTAAAGTCTGACACTGACTAACCTCTGACACTGACTAACCTCTG
>JARQWZ010005342.1:0-80390 GCA_033150135.1 Gobio occitaniae
GTTGAAATAGTCTCAAAATGTCAGTCTTGCCAAAATTAAACTAATAATGCATGAATGCAGCATTTAATTGCTTTTTACACTATTACAAATTATTTATACAGGCCGGCTAATCAAATAATCATTTACAGTAACTGAACGGGCAGCGTCTATTTTCGCTTGGTATGTAAGGTGCGGCATTGTTTATCGTCTCCTGTTTTATCTGTTCTCATGAAGGTTTGAATACTGTCAGGGATGAGAAATAAATCTGAGTTCAGGTGTTGCTCATCAATCAATCCAATCGATATCAGCAGTTCAAACAGATGCACATACAACCGTATACACCTTGTGACCGAGCGTGTGTGGGTGTGCGAATGAAAGTATATGTTTTGTGCGTTCAGGGTGTTGTTACGCATCTTTCAACAAGCGGTGTGTGTACATATGCATGCATGTGTGAGAGTATCGAATCTATCATGGCAAACTATGCGCGGTCTTTAATCATTACCATAACTGATAGTGCCCGGTTTATTTTGTTTTGATTTCCCTTTGAAACTGTTTACTCTGCAGCTTTATTCGTAATTCATCACAAAACCAGAATTAGGCGCAGTGGTTTCAGCGGCCTGAACAAAGCTCACCTCTGTGAATGTGAATGGGCCTTTCTTTAGGAGGGCGGGTGAGTGTGTTTGTAAGCGACAATACACCTGGTAACTCTGTAAACTGTTGTACATCAACACAATGACTCACAATGAGTGTGTTGGAATGAAAACACGGCTTATGTGTCAATATACCTTATGTAAACCTTGTCAAAGCCTCTTGTATGTGACTACAAAGGGGAACGTTTAATTGCGATTCCATCATTAATCTTAACATCATGCATAGATTATACTGGGAGTGAATGTTGGGTGTGAGGTAGAAAAGCAAAACAGGGATGGGGTGTCATGAGCATGTTAAGCACACGTAGTTGAGACCCTCTCGGAGGGGGGAAAGCGTTGAGAATCTGATGATTGTTATGTTTCACCTGCTGAACGAGAGGAAATCAACAAGCGTTTGCCAGTCTATTACATCATTGCTGAACGCATGCCAAGTCAAGTTGAGCTGGATCGCTTCCAGGTCCACTCCACCTCTCCAACCTCACTCTCACAAACACACATGCTCGTTTACACCCCCTATTCATTTCACCTTGCCGTCAGGACACCTTTCCATTTTATTTTGGCACGCTCGCAAGATGTCTGGATCGTCGTCCTAAAACTTGGAAAAGAATTTGCATTTTTGAGCCGTTGGGACCCTCAGAAATGTAGTTGGGGTGTAAAAGTTGTTAAAGTGCCCCTATTATGTTTTTCGGATATTAACTTTCATGCAGTGTGTAATATAGCTGTTTGTGAATTGAAATGGTCTGCAAACTTTCAAAGATCTAAGTCCTTGATAATTGGGTTATTGTCTCCTAACGGAAATAACCGATTCCAAACCGCCTGAAACGAGTCGTCCGTTATTGCAGACTCACTTCCTGCATGAACCTAAGTAGCTTTGTAACACATTTGCATGGTCTTCATTGGCTGTCTGCAAAGAACATCTATGTTGCCCCGCTTTCAAACACTGTAGTTGTAGCTGAGGCCTGGAAGAGTTTGGTTTGAGTTGTCGATGTTTTCCACTTTCCATGCACTTCCAAAAGGATTAGGACTCGTACTTGAATTGATGCGGTAAAACCGGCCCCATTCTTGTTGTTCATATCACTCTGAATCAAGTAGGGATGCTCTGACTGTTTAACCGTTAACCGAAAGTAAGAATTTTGACCGATTAATGCTATCAGTTAAACAGTTTAAAGGGTATTTTTTTTTTTTTTTTTTTTTGCTGCATGGTTAAAGAAAAATATGCTATAATTGTTAACTCAAGGGACGCATCGACACATGCAACCACACGTGCCTACACTGACATATTTCGCAAAATGAAGCAATAGAAAAGTAGTAGGCCTACTGTGTGGGAGCATTTCGACAGAAAGGGCGATGAAGTCACTTGCAAAATATGCTACGCGGTATTACAACCCCAAATCAGAAAAAGTTGGGACAGTATGGAAAACGCAAAAAAAAAAAAGAAGTGATTTCTAAATTTACTTTGACTTGTATTTCATTGCAGACAATATGAACACAAAATATTTCATGTTTTTTCTTGTCCCCTGGGGAAATATGTGTGCAGTTGAATAATCTATCCTGTTGTTAACAGAGCATTCCTCCGCCAATGGCCTGCCATGTGATGTCCGCCTAAAGTGCGCCACCCAGTGAACCTACCTCTGCCTGCTTGATAGAAGCACACCCAGCCGTAAGCCTGTTCTCTTGCCCTATGGGGAAATACGTGTGTAGTTGAATAACCTATCCTGTTGTTAACAGAGCATCCCTCCGCCAACGGCCACCCATGTGATATCCGCATAGAGTGAGACACTCAGTGAACTTTCCTCATCTGCTGACCGGAGCACGCGTCAGCCAACATTCTTCCGCCTGGAAGGGAGACACTTAGTGAGTCTACCCCTGCCTGCCCTGCAGAAGTATACCCTAGTGGTAAGCCTTTGGCTTGTACTGAAGAAACACGTGCATGCATGGATAAAGTGCTCTGCTCGATGTTCTAACAAATTCTACTTACCAGGAGACTCACCTGTCCGTCCAAAAGAAGGCCCTTCCCGATTTAAATCTCTGTTCTGTTCAAATGTTCTAACAAGTTCCACTTACCAGGAGACTCACCTGTCCATCCAAAGGAAGGCCCCCTTCGTCTAAAGACTCTGTTCGGTCCAAATGTTCTAACAAGTTCCACTTACCAGGAGACTCACCTGTCCATCCAAAGGAAGGCCCCCCTTCGACTAAAGACTCTGTTCGGTCCAAATGTTCTAACAAGTTCCACTTACCAGGAGACTCACCTGTCCATCCAAAGGAAGGCCCCCCTTCGACTAAAGACTCTGTTTTGCTCAATTGTCCTATACCGTTCTACTTACCAGGACACTCACCTGCGTGTCGGACAGGTGACCGACTTCCCCTCCCCTCCTCTGGTCAGTGGTTCGGCCCCCGCATCGGTGGGTGGACCCAGAGGCCCCATTGAGACTTTTTATATAAAACTTTTAAATAAATAAAACTTGTTTTACTCTGATTCCTTGTCTCTCTGATCTCTGGCACGCTCCTCGAGGTGGTCCTGGGTTTTAGGGGTGGGTGTAGACTGGTTTGACCCCCCCGACCTGTGACATTTTGTCTGGTCAACTTCATGTCATTTGTAAATATGCATCCTTTCCTGTCATCCAGAACTGCAACACATTTCAAAAAAAGTTGGGACAGGAGCAATTTAAGGCTAGTAATGAGGTAAAATGGTTAAATAATGATGTGATTTGAAACAGGTGATGTCAACAGGTGATTGTAATTATGATTTGGTACAAAAGCAGCATCCAAGAAAGGTCTAATCCTTTAGGAGCAAAGATGGGCCGAGGATCGCCAGTTTGCCAACAAATACGTGAGAAAATTATTGAAATGTTTAAAAACAATGTTCCTCAAAGAAAGATAGGAAGAGATTTGGATATTTCACATTCAACAGTGCATAACATAATTAAAAGATTCAAGGAATCTGGAGGAATTTCAGTGTGTAAAGGACAAGGGTGCAAGCCTAAGATGAACAACCGTGATCTCCGATCCCTCAGGCGGCACTGCATCAAGAATCGTCATTCATCTATAAGCGATATCACCACATGGGCTCAGGACTACTTTGGCAAATCTTTGTCAAGTACCACAATACGTAGTTACATCCACAAATGCCAGTTAAAACTGTACTGTGCCAAAAGGAAGCCCTATGTTAACAGTGTCCAGAAGCGCCATCGACTTCTCTGGGCTCGGAGGCATCTGGGATGGACCATCACACAGTGGAAACGTATACTGTGGTCAGATGAATCAGTATTTCAGGTATTTTTTGGGAGGAATGGACGACCGTGTGCTCCGGACCAAAGAAGAAAAGGATCATCCAGACTGTTACCAGCAACAAGTCCAAAAGCCAGGGTCTGTCATGGTATGGGGTTGTGTCAGTGCCCTTGGCAAAGGTTACTTGCACTTCTGTGAAGGCACCATTAACCCTCAGAGCCCGACGGCATCGCCCACGACGTCACACGGCACCTCCGATAAATATCTATATTATTTCATGAAACTTTTATCGATTTTCTTACCGTTTTTTCCAGCAGAAAGCTAACGAGCTAGCCATCACGGGGGTGTCTTTGGTGTCTTTGTAGCCTTTACAGAAGGTTTTCTATCCAGCCTGGAACATGTGCATCTTTTTGGAGTTGTTCAGCAATAAATCAAAACGCTTATATCCAAGATATATCCACTTGATGTCCATAATTTATAAATTTTCCATCATTTTTGCCGCTAGCGCGATGCTAGCTGCCATTTTGGATGAGGGTTTGACCAATGACAGGCTGATCCGTCATCCACGTTGGTGTGCGTCATTACGCATGAACCACAGCTCTGTTATTGTGAAGAGAGAGAGACGCACGGCTAGTGTTGAGGAGAGAGATAGAGAGAGAGAGACGCGCTGCAGTTTTGTGGAGAAAGTTTGAGGAAAAAGTTTGAGGAGAAAGTTTGACTGAATTTTCCGTCTTTCCGTGTTTTTACTGTAATACGGTAGGGGGCGCTATTACACATCTTCTGAAAGAGTACTGAAATTCCTGATCAAAACACAGTCAAAGAAGATGCGGAGGCTAGTGATATAGTAATCATATGCATATGTAAAATAAAGTGATCATCAACATTAAACAGCAAATAAATAAAAACTGCCTAATGTTGCTGAATGAAATGTCGAGCTCTAGGACTGTGAAGCTTTGAGGGTGTTGATGGACTACACCTACTACATCTGTGTTTTGATCATCGTTCTGAATCAGATCTTAACTTCAGGAGTACTTTATTAACCCCCTGGAGCCGTAACGATTACTTTTATGATGGATGGATGGATGGATGCGCTTTTTGGGGTTTCAAAATATCAGTTACTACATTATAAAGCTTGGAAGAGACAGGATATTTTTTAATATAACACTGATTGTGTTTGGCTGAAAGAAGAATGTCATACACACCTAGGATGGCTTGAGGGTGAGTAAATTATTGGATAATTTTCATATTTGGGTGAACTAACCACAACTTAGTGTTCCGGTTGGCCTACAAATTGACATCATGACTGAAAAGCTGCGTTATGTTCACACTGCATGTGTACGGCCCAAGATCTGCAATCGATTTCAGTACGCACATGCATTCAACTCTCAATTTACTTTAGTACATTTTACCCTGTTTAAATCCATTCTGCAGACATTTCCTCTAAAATCAGGCAAAAAATTGTCCATCTTTGGGTAGCGAAGACTCTGACTGACAGCTCATGCCATATGTTCATATTGAGTTCATTGAGAAAGCCATGCTTCCCATATGCTTTCTGGCCAGCTTATGCGTCATCACCACATAAATGCTGTCTTAGATTATGGGGTTGAAAGATGGCCTCCTTTCTATCACACAGGGCAGATAAGTCTCTCAACGAATCAGCCTTGCAGGAAGGGAGCTGCTTAAAAGCTCATAAATGTCTCCTTTTCTTCACTTCCTTTTTGCTTAATCTTGTCCCTCTGGGCAAACGGATGGTACTCGTGCACTTTGCAGATCCCTAAGACAGAGTTAAGCAGTTCAAGAGACATAGTAAAGAGAAAGACGGCAGTCATTTGAAAGTCCATAGGGCAGTGTAAGTTGGTGTAGTCTGCAGATATCAATAATTATCAGTTAGAGGAATCTGACAGAATGGACAGGGATATTTCAGCCCAAGCTTGTTTCATGTCCTTTTAAGTGTTTGTTTTGGCTGTAGATCAGTCATACATGCTGTACCTGTTAGTCAGTGCTAATGCATTTAATTGTGCGGCCTTTCCAAACGCTAATGTGATTTATATCCTGGACGGTCAGCCAGCCTGCCTGCTTTCAGGAAACTGAGCAAACAATCTTGTACCAGAGTATAAGGCAATTATATATTGTTGAATGAAAGAAAGTTGTAACGAATAAATAAGCAAGGTGTATTAATGACTCATTGAGCAGTGTATACGGCGTACTACAAACTATATTTGGCTTCTCTTTTTTTTTCACGGTATGCAACAATAAACATTTGAAACATTATTATGGTACATATGCATACATTACATACAGTACATTTATAATACATATAACTTTTTACTGCACAATAAAAAAAAAAACAAGTCAACAAGATGATTAAATAATGCTTGAAAAAAAATTGCATTGTGGGATATAGTGGGGGAAATCCAACGCTGTCCATTGACTTTTCATTGCGTGAGGCGGCCTCCTAGTCATTTCGGACTTATAACAAAAAACAGAACAATGTCTAAAAGCTGATATGTGACAAAGTGTACAGCAAACAAGCTAAAAAGCACATAAATAAGTTTTGATAAGCTGTCGACCCAAAAAAACCCTGCGTTTAAGGAGACAAAAGTGGATACAGGTAATAAAATGTGAAGCTTCAGCAGGAAGAATGGGTAAATTTTGGGATTCTGACGCTCAGTATGCCTACGTGTGCAGTAAACATTTTGTCACAGTTAAGTCCAATATCCAAATGTCAGTTTTATATATTATATTTCCTGTCGCTGATCACGTTCCCCTCCAGTGTGTGTACTTCTCAGTGTAATATAACGTGTCGTGCTCTGTCTCAATGCCCTGTATCCACTTTTGTGTCCTTATAAGCTTGTTTTTTGGGACGACAGCTTATAAAAACTTCTGGGTTTTTGGTTCTGGGTTTTGTTTAGCTTGTTTGCTGTACACTTTGTCACATATCCGCCTTTAGACATTGTTCTGTTTTTTGTTGTAAGTCTGAAATGACAAGGAGGCCGCCTCACGCAATGCAAAGTCAATGGAGAGCGTTTGATTGTCCCGTCCCATCCCCTGATTCTGAACATTGGAACACATTTATTTTATTTTTTATAAAGCATAAAGAAACAGAACAGTGAACGAAATTATAAGTCTAATTCTAGTTGGGAAATAATCCGTTTGGGACAATTTGCAAACAATATTTTTATATTATTAGTCCCAAGATTCTTCGCATTGGCAAATAAATAGATAGATCTGCTGTTTACATTTTTATTCCCCAGTGGTCTGGTGGTATATTTTTTGTAAACCGTGTCAAAGGTTCTGGGTTCTAATCCGCTCTCATATAGGTAATTTTTTTTTCTTCTTCATTAAAATCAATGATGTTCATCAATGATTGTATATTAAGAGCAGGGAAATGTTTGTGAGCATTTTGTTTCATGATTTCACCGTAAAGATTATAGTCTCTCTCCGCAACGGCATTAAGCGATAGATTGAGCGATTAAGCGATAGCTCGTCTGTGTGTGAAGACACACAGAGAACATAAACCCCACCTACTTTGATTGGCCATCTCAATCATTTTGACATTGACGAGCGCTGTCAGACCACTGAGGCAAACCAGACTAAAATGTAACTTTTAAACCTTTTTGTCATCATAACAACAAACCACAGAACGCTGCATAATGAAGTGCAGCAGAGCAGTGCAAGAATTTCAAGTAATGGGGGGGGGGGGGGGGGGGGCAATTTGGCCATTTCTAATTATTGGGGGGGACTTGTCCTCCTCGATGTCTATGGTGGTTACGGCCCTGTATAGACCCGATATAGTCCTGCTATGTAACCCACGTCTAGCCAAAATAACCTTGAATTTTGTTACATGTCGTTTTTGCCAAAATAACTTGTGAGATGTATGATATTGCATCATGTAAGCAAAGTAATTACAAGTGATTACAAGGTGTTTGGATTCATTTCTTTGACATATTCATCTTCTAGATGACTAGTCTATTTTTGGGCTTTTAGACGTCTATTAAACTTTCACTGCCAGACCAAATTTTGCCTTGTTTTAGCCTAGACGTCAGGGCTGTGTTTGGACGGCTAGATGTCTAAACTTACCTGACACTGGCGGTAAATGTTACACCACAGCTCTGATTGCTCTTGTAGACTAAAACAAGACATTGAAGCTCATCCACTGACACTTCATACGTTTAAAACTTTCTCACCACTTTTAGATGCATGAGGCAGCACTGATACTTAGAATTTTAATCTGCAAAATCTTACAAAATCCCATTTTCCATTCCAATTTTAAATAATCCAATCCCTACAGTCAGTGCAAGTATGTACAGGACAGACCCCACAGCAAGATTGTTTGCAATGTACTGAGTAAGATAGCAATGCTCAAATTAAGTCGTTTTGAAGGGTTTGTGAGTGTGGCAAAAATACCAGCAACCTAAACCCTTCTATAGGCTGCTGTTTGAACAATGTGTAACATAAGCATCAATTTCTCCTCAAGAGAATAAATCTAACTTTAAGCATTAACTACTGGGGTTTATAATATAGGCTTCCCTCATTTGCCTTTTTATCTTTCCTTCGAATGAAAGTGGCCTTCCTTAGGTTGTAGCATTATAGTATTTTTTGAAGGAACATTTATTCCAACTACCACCACCAAAATGCCACTCTTACCCAAGTCTAATGTTTAAATACTGACATTTTGAAACATTCTGACCTCATTTAGACTTTTTTTAATGTTTTTTTTTTTTTTTTATCCATTCATTTAGTTTAAATTTTCGGTTGTTTTGTTTTTTTAAAAATGATGAAAGCACCACAATAATTATGTAAGTAGTTCTATTTGTGGGCTACACCGTAATTGTATTAGTATTTGAAATTGTATTAGTGTAATTAAGCACTTTTTGACTAACAATATTAGTTTAATTCAATATTTAGTGTAACTATAATATATTTATAGCAAACTAAATATTGTGGTTAAACAAACTTCCCTGTTTTTGCAACATTCAAACCTGTAGATTATTCAAATTTTGGATTATTATTTAGTGAATGAATAAGTGTGCTCTCTTAAAGATGAGTGGATGGTTAGCAATTAAATTACACCAATCGGGCATAACATTATGACCACCTTCCTAATACTGTGTTGGTCCCCCTTTTGCTGCCAAAACAGCCCTGACCCGTCAAGGCATGGACTCCATAGACCCCTGCAGGTGTGCTGTGGTATCTGGCACCAAGATGTAGTATCTCGTCTGTTTGATCGGACCATACGGGCCAGCCTTCACTCCTCATGACCCTGTCGCCGGTTTACCACTGTTTCTTCCTTGAACAACTTTTGATAGATACTGACCACTGCAGACCGGGAACACCCCACGAGAGCTCTAACCTAGTTGTCTAGCCATCACAATTTGGCCCTTGTCAAACTCGCTCAAATCCTTACACTTGCCCATTTTTCCTGCGTCTAATGCTGCCTTCACATGCGATCGGAAATTTCCAAATTCCCACTTTAGAAGTCGTGATTACGAGCTTGTTGCATTCAAGTGCTTTGTTGTCGGAATGAACAGGAATCATGGTGGACAGCAGGTTATTCTTCTTGTCTATTTATTGGGAAAATCGTATTAAAACCATATGTTGTGTCCCATGCACTGACAACTATATAAACATTCCAGATAGTCCGCTTTCTGTCGATTCTGTAATTTCAGTCAAATGCAGTCTATTTTCACTGTGTATCAAACATCCTATGCGCTTCAAATGATTACTCGTACATGTAAATATGCACTGCATTAATGTCAAGACAAGACGACCTAGCTATTTTAATAAAATGTTCACTTGCTGCCTAATATATCCCACCCACTAACAAGTGCCGTTATGAAGAGATAATCAGTGGTAGGGGAGCGCGGGGCACAACCTAACGCAGGGTTATTTGTAACACGCACATTTTAACCCTTTCCACACATGCCAGAATGACGAAACTTAGTGTATTTACTAGTTGCCATATCAACAATATTTAGAGAAAAAATAGCGCAGAATTTAAAAAATCTATGGAAGATATCACTGAACATGTATTTAACCATTGCAAAAGTACATTTCTTACTTAAGTTTAGTTTTCATCTCTGTTTTTTTGTGTTTATTTAAAATAAGACAAATCCGATATCATTTTAATCTTATATCTGTTATTTAACAGTTGAGATGGTTCTTTAATGTTGATCTAACCAGCAGAAGACATGAGCCGTGGTTTAAATCCCAGTTGCGCAGGTGGGGTGTGTTGTAACACTGCGTTACAATGAACCCCTATTAGAACTACGCTATTATATTCTATACTTTTATGAATTATTTTGAGAAACCAAGGGTGAATAATGACTGAGAGTTAATGCTCAGAAATGATTAATTATTATTATGTTTTGACTTATGCTGTATAGCTGTATTTAGCAATGTGTTTGTAGTCAAACTCAAAAATGCTTATATTTTTAATGATTAAAAAATGCCATTATTTTATTTAAAAAATTGAATGATTGTATTTTGTTGACAAAATATTTTGGATATTTTTTTGATTATATCAGGTAACATTTTAAGCTGTTATTTGGTCATGTGACATTGTGCCCCACCACATGTTACAATGTACCCCACCTATGGGGCATGTTGTCACATTTCACTTCCATTCTTTCGGGGTAAATCAAGAAAAAAGTAAACACTGTATTAATGAAACAAAACCACATAATTGTACTAGACATGTGTGCAATTAATGTGGGAAAAAATAAATACTCTGAGCCCTAAGTGCATTTACACAAACTGAGAAAGTCAAAAAGCGTTAGGTTGTGCATCGCTCTCCCCTATTCACTTCACCTGTCAGTGGTCATAATGGTATGCCTGATCGGTGTAAAATCAGTCTAAATAAGAAACATTTAAGATCACCTCTTCTGTCACCCTTCTAAATGTGAATCGTATCAATACTGTGTTTTTGTTGACTGTGGTTTGTCTAGGTCAGAGGTAGGCAAGTTCGGTCCTAGAGTCGCTGTCCTGCAGAGTTTGACTCCAACCCTGGAAAACCTTCACCTGCCTGTAGCTTTAGTAATCCTGAAGACACTGATGAGCTTGTCCAGGTGTGTTTGATTAGGGTTGGAGCTATACTCTGCAGGACAGCGGCTCTCTATGGGTGCATTACATTCGACAGGGTCCCTACGCACTGTTCACTGCTCCCTACTCCCTGAGCACGGTATATCAGGTGAAGTGGACTTCGCTGACAATAATCGCTCATTTGGAATCATCAATCATCAAAATCATTTTGGGGTCATCAAAGAAAGGCAAGGACGGGTGCAGATTATGATATAACATAAATTAATATTGTAATTTACTTTACTTTCAAATTGAAAACCATATAATAAGCATATACATTTACAAAACACACAGTAGACTATAGGCTATATAAAACATATAATCAAAACATTGTCCATTCGTTTTATTAGTTTACTTATAACCTGTATTGGCTATGAACAGATTTGAAGCTGCACCTGTCATTCAATATGAAAATACTTTGATTTGGTTAACTATGTTTGTAGGCTATTCTTAATGGTCTTTGTAGCGGTCTCATCTCGTGCGCTTTCTTTCCCAAGTGCAGCTGCACAGTAAACATTCCTGAGGTAAATAAAGTAAAATATAAAACATGACAGCCCTCAGGTGCTTCTCAACACTTTTAATTTGTTTACATATTCATAAAATATAATATACAAATGTAACAGTTATTGCCATAACCATTCATAAATACTCTAGTTTGTATAATAACTATGAATATTCAAATGCATATGTACACTCCTTAATCGCAGAGCTGTTTAAAAACTCTTCCAACCAACGGCTCTGCTCCATCATTAATTAGTTCAGACAGGTGATGCACGCGACGCGCAAAGACATTTGGGTGATTTTCACTCTCTACTTCCTGTGAAGTGATGTATCGATGTTCCCTTCTTCCCTGCGCCGTTCGCAGTGCCCTTCGGACTGAACATGTTCGCTCCCTTTGGATTGGAATCTCACTTAAGATGGCGGAATACCCTCTGAAGTCCACTTCGCAGTCCACTTACGGTCGAACGGAACGCACCCTAGGACTGAACTTGCCTACCTCTGCTCTAGGTGTATATTTTTTGTAATTGCATGTTTGATGAGTTCGAACTGTCTATGCCATTCTATTGATAATTCATTATGACATTTTGAAGTTTAATTTTAGTAATGATGCTAAAACAGGAATGTGAATTTGCTTTTGTAAGAAAAAGTCTGCCAAAAACAATAATGTCATGCAAATGCAAAATGACATTAATTAGAGGTGTTGCCTGTAAACTCAACCCATTTCCAAACAAAGCACAGGTAAACCGCTGATTTCTACCCCCTGGTGATGTCGTCATGTGTTTAAATTGTGGCTGTCATAGAATAATTGGATTATTATTACCAGTTGTTTCCCAGGAACATTTTTTTTAGTCCCGTCTTGCTCTTCAGTATAGTTGACGTGTAAACAATCTCTTAAATGAAGCATTTATTGTTGCTAAAGGTCGACCGCATGAGACACCATGGTAAAAGAAAAGGAAAAAAAACCCTAACCTTTTCACCCATTCAGAGAAAGACAGGAGTGCATGTTCCATCCTGAGCCACCAGCACCTCTGGGCTCTTACAGCAAACATGGAAAACAGTTAAACAGTTAATGCCCACTGACAGATTGTCATTTTGTAGATTCCTTGATGTGGAACGTCATCTTTGGAAAAACCAGGAGAATGTTTTTATTTTGTGTGTTTCTTTTGCAGTAACCCTGGCCTTTGTTTTTGTATTATTTCGAGGTTTTCTTAAAAAAAAGCCTTTTTCTGAAATGTTAGTGTGTGTGTTAATATGTACATGCATGTCTCAGTAGGCATGTTTGTGAGTTTGTGTAGACGAGCAAGTGTTTTGCCGCTAGCTCAATTTGATTTACATGTTCCTGTTCACACCTAGATCTCGTGGTATATATCATGAATGACAGGCGGAGACCGAGATGCAGCAGGCACACTCAGTCCACAAACAACCCAACATTAATCGAGCCCTATAATTGTTTAGAATTTATAGTTTTGCATTGCCTCCGAGGCGGATGAGGCAGATGCTTGCACAGGTGAGGTGTTTGGATACGCAGCGCTTTGCAGTGCGGGCATTCTTTAAGCATGATTCCACCTCAGTCGCCATTGTGTGCATGTTTTTTTGGGTGCATGTTGAGTGTCTTTTCTCTAATATTAGGTCAGTACTTTGATTTTAGAACAATATGGTAATAGTAACTGGTTATTTGATGGTTATTTGAAACGTACTATGACAAAGTTATGTCTCTTAAGTGGATTTATTACATGCAGGTTGATTAGTCATTCATATATTTAAGTTGCATGTGTGTGGTTCAGGTAAACCCTACGTTATGGGGACAAAGAAATCAAAGTAAGTGATGTTTTATGAAAATGTAAAAATGCTGAACGTTTTGTGTGATATAGGTTTAGGGGTAGGGGAGAGAATATACAGTTTTTGTACAGTATTAAAACCATTACGACTATGGAGAGTCCCCACAAAGACAGTGAACGTGTGTGCACGTGTGTGTGTGTGTGTGTGCGTGTGTGTGCGTGTGTGTGCGTGTGTGTGTGCGCGTGTGTGTGTGTGTGTGTTTCAGGTAAACCCTTTGTTATGGGGACACAGATGGCTATATTCTAAATTCTTGTCCTTGTGGGGACATTTTTTGGGCCCCATGAGGAACAAAAGCTTATAAATCATACTAAGTGATGTTTTATGAAAATGTAAAAATGCAGAAAGTTTTGTGTGGTGGGTAGGTTTAGTGTAGGGGGATAGAATATACAGTTTGTACAGTATAAAATCAATATGTCTATGGAAGGTCTCCATAAAACATGAAAACCGTGTGTGTGTGTGTGTGTGTGTGTGTGTGTGTGCGCGTGTGTGCGTGTGTGTGTGTTCAGGTAAACCCTATGTTATGGGGACACAGATGGCCATATCCTAAATTCTTGTCCTTGCGGGGACATTTTCCCATGAGGAACAAAAGCTTATAAATCATACTAAGTGATGTTTTATGAAAATGTAAAAATGCAGAAAGTTTTGTGTGATGGGTAGGGTTAGGGGTAGGGGGCAGAATATACAGTTTGTACAGTATAAAAATCGTTATGTCTATGGAAGGTCTCCATAAAACAAAAAAAACATGTGCGTGCGTGTGTGTGTGTGTGTGTGTGTTAGTGTGTTCATGTTTATTTTATCCCGGTAGGGATTTCAACCTGAATGCACACAGACTCATGGGGACTTGTGTCACTGTGTGGAGACCTAAATTGAGGTTCCCATAATGAAACAAGCTTATAAAATATACAGGTTTTTTGAAAATGTAAAAATGCAGAAGGTTTTGTGTGATGGGTTTAGGGGTAGGGGAGAGAATATACTGTTTGTACAGTATAAAAACCATTACGACTATGGAGAGTCCCAACAAAGACAGTGAACCAGACGTGTGTGTGAGTGTGTGTGTGTGTGTGTGTGTGTGTGTGTGTGTGTGTGTGTGTGTGTGTGTGTGTGTGTGTGTGTGTCTGTGTTCGTGTGCGTGTGTGCGCGTGTGTGCGTGTGTGTGTTTCAGGTAAACCCTACATTATAGGGACAAAGATGGCCATATCCAAAATTCTTGTCCTTGTGGGGACATTTTTTGGGCCCCATGAGGAACAAAAGCTTTTAAATTATACTAAGTGATGTTTTATGAAAATGTAAAAATGCAGAAAGTTTTGTGTGATGGGTAGGTTTAGTGTAGGGGGATAGAATATACAGTTTCTACAGTATAAAATCAATATGTCTATGGAAGGTCTCCATAAAACATGAAAACCGTGTGTGTGTGTGTTCGTGTTTTCATGTTCATTTTATCCCGATGGGGACTTCAGCCTGAATGCACACTGACTCAAGGGGACTTGTGTCACAGTGGAGACCTAAATTGAGGTCCCCATAATAATAAATCATACCGTTTTTTTTGTTTTTTATGTAAAAATGCAGAAGGTTTTGTGTGATGGGTAGGTTTAGGGGTAGGGGAGAGAATATACAGTTTATACAGTAAAACTATGGAGAGTCTCCACAAAGATAGCGAACCAGACGTGTGTTTGTGTGTGTGTGTGTGTGTGCGTGTGTGTGAGTGCGTGCGCATACGTGTGCATGAACGTGCACGTGCGTGTGTGTTTCAGGTAAACCCTATGTTATGGGGAAAAAAATGGCAATATCCAAAATTCTTGTCCTTGTGGGGAAATGTTTTGGGCCCCATGAGGAACAAAAGCTTATAAATCATACTAAGTGATGTTTTATGAAAATGTAAAAATGCAGAAAGTTTTGTGTGATGGGTAGGGTTAGGGGTAGGGGACAGAATATACAATTTGTACAGTATGAAAATCATGTCTATGGAAGGTCTCCATAAAACATGAAAACCCAACATGTGTGTTTGTGTGTGTGTGTGTGTGTTGTTAATTAAATAATAACTATTATTAAATACCCACCACCCCACACACACCTCCTCCTCCGTGTGACTTAAAGTGATAAGTTCAATGCCTAACCTCACACCACACTATTCCTTCCAAATGAATAGTGTCTTCTGGCCAGTAGACAGACAGCTTGCCTAATCCCACTGTTCTACAGATGCCCTGATGGCACACTGCCAGGCTCACCCAGGACAAGCCCTGACACTAGCGCCTGCTCCCATCCAGCTGCTGCCAAAGGGCTGTCAGTAACCGCTCAAAGGGGAAGGAACATTACTTATGTCTTGGTTCCATTGATAGAAGGATGTATTGCATATCCATAAAGGACTTGAATCTTGTGCACACGCCACGCCTGATATGTGAAAGAACAAGAATAAGCCCCACCATTCAGTTTTACAAAGTTGCAAAAGAACTACATCTCTCTCATATGTAGAAATAACTGCAACATTGACTGGTTGGGCTATGTAGCATTGACTCATCTTACATCACAGCGTGTTTTTGAGAGCATTCACAGCCTGTGATTAATTTCATGAGTTTATGTTAGAACGAAACCATCTGGTTTACGTCTATGACAGCTGCTGACCACTGTAACCAACTTGTTGGGAGGACAGCACGTACAGTACGCTAATTAAAAAAGGCTTCCTCGGTCATACATTTGTGATTTTACTAGAAAACTATGCCTCATCCTTCCATGCTCACTGTAAACCTGTTGTTTTTTTAAAGCAAGTCTGCATGAAAAATATATAATGGTTTTGCCCGAATGCTCAAAATGTTTCCTGAGTCAATCCCTAATTAAGGATTTCATGAAGTAATTGAGGATTAGTGGTATCGTATTCATAGAAAACACCAGGGAGGAACCAGATACCAGAGAGTGTGTGTAAAGGCAACTGCACCTGCAAAAGACTCGCAGCTAACTTCACGGACACACCTGTGTCATGCACTTGGCCTTGAGCGCACAAACATACACGCTGTCCTCAAGGGAAGGGAGCCGTACGGAACGGGTTTATTAGTGCCTGTGCAGTCATTTTAGCTTCACTTAAATTGGAGCAGCACTTAACCGTGTGATGAAGCAACACGAGGGCCATTAGCTCACGCCGACATTCGCTGGGTGCCGAGTGACATCGCCGGCAGCTGCGATTACCGATGCCTGCCAACACTTCCACTGCAGGGGATACGTGACTCCGCATGAGTGCGCTCCAGTTCGAGGCTTCGGGAGCCCGTGTAGACATTACAAGATTAATTCTACTATTTGTCTTTTTCAGATGTTGTACTGTAGGGTCAGGGACAATGCTTTAAAGCTTTGAAACGTTGAAACTGTACTCGTAATTTCATCACAGCCATATAGTATATACCGATGAGTAGGGGTGTAACGGTACACAAAACTGACGGTTCGGTACGTACCTCGGTTTTGAAGTCACGGTTCGGTACGGGTTCGGTACAGCAGTTTTAAAAAATGGCTTTTTATTTATTTTGTATTAAACAGTGGTTTACTGAAAAAATTGTGTGTGTCCTTAAATTAATTAAATTATAATTAAAAGTTTCTTAAAGATAATGCTGTAAACTATATAGGGAGCCCTTACTTGCACATTATTACTATAATATTAAAGGTTAACAACAGAGCCCAAACTATGAGCCTATATTCAGCTGATATTCATGTTTAGTTATAGGATAATCAACACTCAAACAACACATTGTGTGCAAACATGTAAACTTCACATAAGGCCGTTATTGCATGAACTCCTAATTCTAATTATAAAATTATGTTTTTTCTCCAATTCGTTGTTGAAATATAATCTTAGTGATTTATCTAAACATAGCATTAAATATTCAAGACATCACTAACAGGTTAAGTAGAATTAATTTATATATAGGCTAATATAGTGCATATATTTAGTGAAAGAGTTGATTTCTCTAGTGAATTAACAGCTGTGGACACTGAAGGACTTCTGACTCTGAGGTAAATGATGCTGCGTGACATTGTTTACAAGCTGTTTGACGTCTTTCCGCGATTGAAACACTGATTGAGCGATTACACGACATATGATACGTTTCAGTAAGTGTTATCCTCAACATACCTTAAGATATTAATTCATGTTTATTCTTCTGGAAGAGATGATCGAGTTCACTCGCGCGCACGCGCCGCGGCCGCTTGAATTGACGCGCCTATACAGTGATCAGTTGTCACATTAAAGAGTGTCAAAACGGCATTTATCGTTTGAATTTTGTGATAAAATGGACTGAATACTTAATATGTTCGAGTGGGAACTAGGATTGAAGTGTGTTCCGCGCTTAAAACAAGCCAAATGTTAACTGTTAAAGATTGCATTCATAACCGTTCGGTACACACGCGCACCGAACCAAAAGCCCTGTACCGAAATGGTTCGGTATGAATATGTGTACCGTTACACCCCTACCGATGAGGCATAACATTATGACCTAATATTGTGTTGGTCCCCCTTTTGCTGCCTAAATAGGCCTGATCCATCGAGGCATGGACTCCACTAAACCCCTTAAGATGTGCTGTGGTATCTGGCACCAAGAAGTTAGCAGCAGATTATTTAAGTCCTGTAAATTGTGAGGTGGGGCCTCCATGGATCGGACTTGTTTGTTCAGCACATCCCACAGATGCTCGATTGGATTGAGGCAACTCCAAGTCAACTCCTCAAACTCGTTGTTGTGCTCCTCAAACCATTCCTGAACCATTTTTGCTTTGTGGCAGGAGCATTATCTGCTGAAAGAGCCACAGCCACCAGGGAATACCGTTTCCATGAAAGGGTGTACATAGTCTGCAACAATGCTTAGGGAGGTGGTATGTGTCAAAGTAACATCCACATGGATGGCAAGACCCAAGGTTTCCCAGCAGAACATTGCCCAAAGCATCACTGCCTTCGCCGGCTTGCCTTCTTCCCATAGTGCATCCTGGTGCCATGTGTTCCCCAGGTAAGCCACGCACCCGGCCATACACATGATGTAAAAGAAAACGTGATTCATCAGGCCACCGTCTTCCATTGCTCTGTGGTCCATTTCTGATGATCCCGTGCCCACTGCTGGTGCTTTCAAAGGTGGGCGGTCAGCATGGGCACCCTGACAAGTCTGCGGCTATGCCGCCCCTATACGCAACAAACTGCGATGCACTGTGTATTCTGACGCCTTTCTATCACAACCAGCATTAACTTCTTGAGCAAATTGAGCTCCAGTAGCTCGTCTGTTTGATCGGACACCACGGGCCAGCCTTCGCTCCCCACGTGCATCAATGAGTCTTGGCCGCCCATGACCCTGTGGTCGGTTCACCACTGATCCTTCCCTGGAGCACTTTTGATAGAGACTGACCACTGCAGACCGGGAACACCCCACAAGAGCTGCAGTTTTGGAGATGCTCTGACCCAGTCGTCTAGCCATCACAATTTGACCCTTGTCAAACTCTTGCCCATTTTCCTGCTTCTAACACATCGACTTTGAGGACAAATTGTTCACTTGCTGCCTAATATACTCCACCCACTAACAGGTGCTGTGATGAAGAGATAATCTGTGTTATTCACATAGCATTTTTAGAGTGGGCTTTCAAGCAATTAATTTTTTTTTAATCTAATTAATTACATGATGTGCCAATTAATTAATCTAATTAATCAAAAATTAATCATATCAAATTTGGCTGAGAAATGACCCCCAAAACTTAATTTGATTTGAATGAAGTCATTATTGTATTAAATGAGATATTCATTACAAGAAAAAGCTTTAGAAAGAAATATTTGATTTGATTCAACATAGAATTGATTACACATAAATGTTTAGGCTACAATGACCATGATTTGAATTGTATGGAAGCTTGTTTCCGGCACTGAATTTAAAAAATAAATTTTCCCTCTCAATTCTGAGTAAAAAAATGCATCAGAATTGCATTGTAAAAACTCGCAATTACGTGTTAGAAAATCAGAATAGCATGATATAAAGTTGCAATTGTGTGTTGCGAGTTTAAAAAAGTCAGAATTGAGAGAAAAAGAGTCAGAATTGCAAAATGAAAACAGCAGGGAAGATGCATTCATTATTATTTTATTTATTTATATTTTACCAAAAATTGCTGTACAGACTGTGACATACAAATGTCCACATTCAAGCATTTTAATGGGCTTAAAAAGCACGCGCACACGTTCAGGTTCAGATCAGTTCAGTTTGATTTCTGAACCAATTCATCGGGTTTATTGGAAAGAATCAGCTCGTTCATGAATCGGACATCCTTATTGCATCTCAAGGCAGGTGTCGATTTCTTCTGTTCAAAATTATGAGGAGTTATATGCTTTTATTAAATATAGTGGAGTATGATATTATGCTTTAGGAATGTAGTGAAGCAAAAGTTTCCCAAATTAATAATACAGATACTTGAAAAATGTACTTAAGTACAGTAACAACTTCGTCACTGTTCAAAACTGGAGAACAGCATCAAACTTGCACTGATAAATTTACACAAAGTTATAATAAACAAAATCTAAAGAAGACACTCAAATATACAGTATATATCTGATTTGAACATTTCGAGATGAACAGCAACATTTAACAAAACAGGCCTGTAGGGAAAATGGACTAATGAGTCTAAGTGGACTAGAAATGAGTCTAGAAAAAGACAATATGTATTGTACAAAATGCTATACAAATAAATACGAATTGAACTTAACATACTATAAACTGTCCTATTCACTATGAATCCGACTTTGCAATGCTGCATATGATAGGGTGACCATATTTTGATTAACGAAAACCGGGACACTCGGCCCGGCAATGAGATACTCAAATGACACTCGATACCCTCTGTATGGATAGAAAATTGTTATATTAGGGCCAGGACAGGACTTGAAAACAGGACATGTCCTGGGAAAACAGGACATTTGGTCACCCTAGCATATGAGAGAAGACGTTAGGGGAATACATTTGATTATTTGCCCCATTGCATGACTGTAAAGCTGCGTATGCAATACAGTGTCACATTAAATGTAGCATGTTGAGCTGCATAGCTGAAAGCTTGGTTCTGGAAACACTGCACTACTGTCATGCCGCAGCTAAATGTAGTTAAGTTAGTAATGTTGCTACTTTTAGTTAGTTAATCCCCAACACCGGATAACAGTGTCATATTAAACGTAGTGATGCAGCATTAGAAACAGTAGATTTACTACATTTATATAATAGCTGTACTACAGTTACGCCACTCACTGCTTAGTGTGAAGTTACTATTGTCAATACTTTGAGTTAATGATTGCTAAACACTGGATAAATGAAAAGTTTTAAGCATTTTACTGTTTATCGGGCCGTGGTTGTTACACACTTCACCGTTGCCCTGTGTAGATCCTCCATCACGCCAAATGAATTACTGGCATGAAGTCCCAGAATGCTTAGTGTAATTCTACCTATGGTCTTTCCCTGAGCACCACTTTTATTGTAAACCATTTCAGCATTGCGTTGTCCAAATGGTGTGAAAGAGTGGCTCGCTGAAAAGCAAGTATGTCCTTTAGAGTAGCATAGGGTTACTTGATTTCTGCAAGTCTGAATGTGTCCGGCGGGCTTTATTACTGAATGGCTAAATCATTTTTAGAATGCGCAGTGATTGATAGAACTGGGTGTGTGTGGGCATTCGACCAGGAAGACGGAGCTTGAGAGTGCTTACATACACACACACACACACACATTGTTGTGTGTGATTACCTTGTCATAGACGCGGTTTCTGCTAATCCGAGATGCTCCATTCGAGTGTCTGTGTGTGCATGTGTCCTGTCAGCTAGGGTAGCGTTAATGTATTTACATGGTGCCTATGGGAGTGTGTGTTCTGCACATTTGTGGAATGCGCTGGTCTGCCCGGTTGGAGCAACATCGAAACCGGCGCGCAAGTATCGGCCTTCAAAATACAATGAATCTGATGGCTGCAGAGAGCGCATACCAATCAAGCCTTGCATTTCCTCTCTCAGACGTTCAGCTTATTTGGAAGATTTTTTTCAAAAACTCAATTCCTGCTCTTGCCAGCAAGCTGTCAAGAGAAACATTGAAAGCAATGCAAGAGAGAGAGAGAGAGAGAGAGAGAGACAGAGAGAGAGAGAGAGAGAGAGAGAGAGAGACAGAGAGAGAGAGAGAGAGAGAGAGAGAGAGAGAGAGAGAGAGAGAGAGAGAGAGAGAGAGAGAGAGAGAGAGAGAGAGAGAGAGAGAGAGAGAGAGATGGAAGGTCTGCTGAAGTGCAAGAATTTTAAGCAGGGGTCATCAGAGGTCAGACACTGCATCTGTAGATTAGCTCATGCACAGACAAGTTATTACTACCGGCCAGGTCCTAATTACCCTACAGCAGTAAAAAAAATGACAACTTAATTTTCAGTTTTCAGATGTAATTTCTGGAAAAGATCGGCGTCTGATAGGACGGCCCCACACAGGAACTGAACTGGAGACGACATAACCTCACCAGTTTCTGATGATTCTGAGCAGGGTTATTATATATGACTAAAACCATTAAAACAATATTTGGTTACACTTTATTTTGATCCCCTTTAGACATTCTGTTGACTATTAGTCACTTTGCACCTACTTGTCAACTAACTCTCATTAGTGTCTGCTTAATATCTGCTAACACTTTATTTTGATGCTCCCCAACAGACATTCTACTGACTATAAGTAACTTTGCAACTATGTCAACTTAATCTACAAACCGTAACCCTAACAGTCTACTAATACTAAGAGTCAGGGCCGTAACCACCATAGACATTGACAAGTCCCCCCAATAATTAGAAATGGTCACCCTCCAATATTTGACATTTTTGCACTGCTCTGCTGCACTTCATTATGCAGCGCTCTGTGGTTTGTTGTTATGATGACAAAAAGGTTTAAAAGTTACATTTTAGTCTGGTTTGCCTCAGTGGTCTGACAGCGCTCGTCAATGTCAAAATGACTGAGATGGCCAATCAAATCAAAGTAGGTGGGGTTATGTTCTCTTTTGGCTCGTGTACAGTCTTCACACATGGATGAGCGCGTCAATCTATTGCTTAATGCCGTTGCGGAGAGAGACTATATTCTTTATGGTGAAATCACAAAACAAAATGCACACAAACGTGTCCCTGCTCTTCATTTACAATCATTGATGAACATCTTTGATTTTAATGAAGAAGAAAAAAAAAACTATATGAGGGCGGATTAGAACCCAGAACCTTTGACACGGTTTACAAAAATTATACCACCAGACTACTGGGGTATTAAAATATCAACAGCAGGTCTAATAATATATTTGACGCAAATTAATGGAAATATTGTTTGCAAATAGTCCCAAAAGGATTATTTCCCAACTAGAATTAGACTTAGAATTTCTTACACTGTGCTGTTTCTTTATGCTTTATACAAATAAAAAATTGCAATAATTGAAATAAAATGAAATGTACAAAAGCTACTGAACAAAATTAATTAATAAGCATTTTTTGTTTCTGAGAGCCGTAATTAGTTTTGGAAGAAATAGCTAATAATGGGGTTACTAATGACTGAGCATGTAAATGACACTAGGAATTCAAGATGATACACAAGTTGTCAAGCTGTGATGTTGGAAGGGGCGTGTCAATATAGTTTCTATAGACACTGAATATAGATAAATATCATATCATATAAAGGCCCGGTTTCACAGACAGGGCTTAGACTAAGCCAGAATTAGACCTTATTTCAATTAGGACATTTAAATAGTTTTTTTTAAACATGCCTTAGAAAAAAACATTACTGGTGTGCAACTAGAGACAAAACAACGGCACATATATATTTTAAGAGTTAAAAGAGTTAAAACAGTTCAAACATGCCGTTTAGTCTCTGGGTGTAGCTTAAGCCTTGTCTGTGAAACCGGGGGATAATATCTTTAATCTATATAGATTAGTGAGCCGAAAGCAAGTCTGTAGCGAAAAAAAGGTAAATGTTCTAATTTTTCTTTATGCAACAGAAGCATTTAGTGGATATCATATAAAAGTGATAAGATATAGAAATCAATATTTCTCATCAATTTCAATTTAGACTTTGTGTTTATTGTTCACAATAGTATTTTGCTTCGTTTAGGCTACTTCCATGCAGTGACTCTATTTTAATATAATAATAATATTTTGTCACTAAAATGGGTATAGATCCAGTGCTGTTCACAATTATAAATGGACAGTCCTAGTTGTGGATTTTGATTGGTCAATGCAGCTTTCCAGCTATAAAATGGACAATATAGTATGTAGTAGTATGTTGAGACCAGCCATTTTTGAAGTTCTTGGTCTCAGACTAAGAGGTCTCAGGACTTTATCTCAAGACTGGTGAGACATCACTAAAGTACCGGTGCATTCTCTGATTTATTTGTTAACATCAATTATGTGATTGGATGTGAAAATTCCTGCTTCAAATGCAATCAATAACTTATATCTAATGTGATTTCTATTGATACTGTTGTGCCGGGTCAGAATTTAATAGGTCATTTTCAAAAATGTAACCAAGATAGGATTGAAAAACAGTACTTGTATGAGATTTTTTATGTTATAACAGCATATAATTAAGCAATATCACAAGAGCAAGAGCTTTCACAAATATGAGCAAGATTGCAAATGTGATCTTGTTTATTGGACATTTGAATAAATTCAACAAGTTAAAATGATGCGGTACTAATTCAGATGCAACTGCTGTGCCACCTCTGCAACCAAAGATGATTTTTGCTGTTAGTGTGAATTATTTAATCTTATTATTCTAATTGTATTTATTAATTCAAAATAAGACATTTCTCAAGTAGTAGATGTGGATCTTTTAGAACTTTTTGATGAATTTGTGGAGTGCTGGTCTGGTCTGGTCTTGGTCTCGGTTTAGGTGGTCTTTAGCCTGGATGTCAGCCGTATGATGCCGTCAGGCTAGGCGGTCTTGACTACAGCACTACAATATTAACCTTCATTTACACATTGGATCTATATTTTGCATGCTTAAAGGGATGGTTCAACCTAAAATTAAAATTCTATCATCATAACTGTAGTCCCAGCTGGTTGTCCGCTGCATGTTTCACCAAATAATTCCCATTAGCGTTCGTGTGAATAGTGAATGAGGCTTTAGGGGGCGATTTCAGATTCAGCCATAGGCTGTAATGCGATCTCAGCAGTGTCCTCACTACAGTGCAACAGTGAAACGGGACCCCTCTCAAACAGTGACGCACTGCGCCGCGTTCCAAACGTTGTTTAAGCGACATATACCGGTATTGCGGTATAATCAAAATTCATATCATAACAAAAATAATATTAGTTTTTTTTTTATATATTTTTTTTAATATTAATTTTTGTTATGATATGAATTTTGATTATACCGCAATACCGGAATGCGGCGCAGCGCATCACTGTTTGAGAGGGGTCCCGTTTCACTGTTGCACTGTAGTGAGGACACCGCTGAGATCGCATTACAGCCTATGGCTAAATCTAAAATCACCCCCTAAAGCCTCATTCACTATTCCCTACCACTATTCCTGGATAACCACTTATATTGTTCACTTGAAGGAGTGAATGAACACGAGTGAGTGAATTCGGACAGCTGATTTGTGTACATCGGCTGTACACTCGTTATTGCGGTGCAATGTGGGATTGAATGAGTGCACTCAATAACGTCCACTATGGTTTCGGACACCACTACAAATGGCTGTCCCCTCAAATAATGCCCTATTTGAGGTTATAGGGGGCAATTTCGGATTCAGCCCTTGATTACAGCGGAGAATTCACCATAATAATGAGTGTACGGCTAATGTACACACAAGGGCTGTCCCCCACCAGAAGCCTTCGCTCAGCTAAGGAGAGACGGCTTGTGGTACCATCACAGAGAGGCATGAAATCCCTTTCCAGAACATTTTTATTCACCGTTCCCGGCTGGTGGAACTATCTTCCCACCTCCATCCGGATGGCAGAATCACTGCACCAATAAAATAAATAAATAATATATCTTTTTCCTCTACTTTCCTCTATTCCCTTCCTATTCTAGCCTTGGCTACTCTGAGTAATGTCCATAACTTAGTATTTCAAGCACTTTTCGCGTTTCTTCGCCTCTTCATGATGGATACTCACTCCTGTACTTACCTCAGTTGTAATTCGCTTTGGATAAAAAGCGTCTGCTAAATGCATAAATGCATAAATAGAATTCAAACTATATGCGGCGCACGAAAGAGAGCGGTTTCTGCGTGGAACGCTGTGACGAGATTAACAGCGTTCTCCACATGGATCATATCACATATATAGACCGGAGCGAGCATTTTTAAGTTTTTTACGGACCTATTTCATATACTCTAGTGCTATGCGCAATATTTCATCACGTCTTCTTCAGATGAAATGTATGCAAAGGACACTGATACAACCGTACGTCTGATCACGACCGCGATGACACGATAGATTATTCTACTACAAGGAAGACAATGATGTAAGTTAATAAATAGACTGACAATTCAAAGAAGAATGGGCAAAAAAGTTACTGCTTTATTCTTTCTGTGTTAAACTGACGTGTGTCATTTGTTCAGAGACTGTAGTGCTCTTAAATGTATTGAAAGTATCCTTAGACCTTTGAAATGTTCTTCCGCGTTTCTCCCTCGTTTTAGCAGTTTGTTGTTATATAGGGTTATATTTTTAAAATGCTTAATGTGCTCTCAACTCAGTATTTTTCTATCGGTGGTCATATTTTATTATGTGTCTGTAATGAGTGTGTTGCAGGTCTGTGTTTTATTGGTTGTTGTCTCTGCACAGCGTCATTTTGTGGGGCTTTGCAAACCTGTATTAACTCTAGTGTGGAATTTTTCTACAATATTCTCTCATCATGACAGTAAAATAGGTTATTCTAGTCAATCTACTGCAGCATTTCCTCTCTCAATTAGTAGAAAATGTGGTTAACACCCTGTCATGCATAGGGGAAAAAAATATACTGTCATATACCGCGAAACCGATATAATTTAGAAAAATACCGTGATATAAATCTTTGGTCATACCACCCAGCAGTTGCACAATCTTGCACCTATTGTGTAATCTTTTATTAAGGTGCACTAATTAATTAACATGAATGAATTTAACATAAAAATCATAGGTACTTGAATCAAGAGATCCAGTGTCTGAGAGGTGAACTTAAATGGGTGAAAAGTGAAAACAATTACTTGTATGGAATGTGCCATGAATGATACTTGGCTTTGTTTCCTGTGGAACTGGCTCCTTAGGCGTTTTGGCCTTGTCACCTCAGGCTCATTGAAACAACACCCATTTCTCACAACAATGTTTGTTTACCTGTCTCCTAGCAACCGCAGCATGTTTCCGCGTATAGTTAACATTTTGGCATTTTGTGGCTTCTTCGTTTTTTTCCTTACCTCAGTTATAAGATGTGCTGTGTTCTCACCTGACAAGCAAAGGTAATTAACTATCATTTCTAATTATTTATGACCAAATAACGTTGAGGTATGAGACAGCCAGACATTACATCTTTGCTGATGACATCACAGTCTTTATTCCCACCTGGACCAACACTTTGAAGCCATAGTGTTTAAACTAGTATCACGGTCTCTAATAAGAGAGTTTCAGACACGTCCTCTTCCGATGTCCTGCAAATGACAACGTTTAAAAAAAACACAGCATTCAGATAACAAATCACAGTGTTCCAAAGGCTTTGCACAACCTTCCTGATCAGCGCATTGTCAATTATTAACCTTATTCAACCAGAAATGTCCAATCGTAATGATTATATTCATGGAACCATCAAGTAAGTACACGCAGGTTTGAAGATTCATTCAGTGTTAGGTGTGGTCACTGAGGAGCTCAATGAATGGATATACAGATGAAGAATTTTCATCATCTTCTGTCAACTGAGATTTAGTCTGAAGATTCAAAAGAATAAAGCGGGATTATGGTGAAAAGTAATCCATCTAAAATTCATCCAGAAACAAAAGATCAAAGAAGAGTGCCTGTAAGTGTGTAAGTGAAGAGGCGTTCAAGCAGGACGAGTTATTGTGTTTAACGGCAATGGAGGGGAAATTAACGCCGGGTTCTCAAAGGGTTTTTACAGTTTGCAACATTCATGGTGTAAGATGCAAAATATTGAGAGAAGACTCAATGCAACAGCCAAATGTGTTCTTGAGTTTTTTGAAAATTAAAGGTATTTATGGATAGGTAATGCTAATCTGTGCACAAACAAAGAATGATAACAATGTATTCACTGACATTCCACTGCTGTTCGCTAACCAAACATTTTTCCAACCCAGGCTCCTTATGTTGCTTATTCCATGTTTCGTGACACTTTCCAAGTTAAATGTCCAGAGAGTGGTGCTAAAAGCCTGTTCAGTTTTATCCTAAACAGATGAATGTGAATCAAATTCTGAATCTAATGTAACGGAGGCCAGCTAGTGAGAACTGTGCAGGTAAACCTCACACCCCTGATCTCAAGAAGTGCGCTAGCGACTGACGTTAGAGACTGTGTTGGCTCCCATGCCAGAGATTCCGGTTCAAGTCCCGCTCGGAGCAGGGCAAGTAGGACAGGAGGGGTTATATTGGTGCCGTGACCTGGATGGGAGTGAGGTTTAGGGGGTGTGAGTGTAACGGAGGCAAGCTAGTGAGAGCTGTGGTGGTAAACCTCAATCTTGTGATCTCAAGAGGAGTGCTAGCGACTGACAGCAGAGACTGCAGTGCCTTGCCAGAGATGCCGGTTCGAGTCCCGTTTGGAGTGGGGCGAGTAGTGCTGGAGGGGTTACACTGGCTACAATTTGTTACATTAGCTATTGTCCTTGTTAGCTCACCCACCTCCCACTCCGGTTCAAGTCCCACTCGAAGCAGGGCAAGTAGGACATGAGGGGTTACAATGGTGCTGTGACCCAGATGGGAGTGAGGTTTAGGGGGGTGAGTGTAACTGAGGCCAGCTAGTGAGAGCTGTGCAGGTTAACCTCAATCCCCTGATCTCAAGAGGTGCGCCAGCGACTGACACGAGAGACTCCAGTGCCTCCCATGCCAGAGACTCTGGTTCATGTCCCACTCGGGGCGGGGCAAGTGGGACCTGAGGGGTTACATTGGCAACATTTTATTACATTAGCTATTGTCCCTGTTAGCGCGCCCTCCTCCCATGCCAGAGACTTCGGTTCAAGTCCCGCTCGGAGCAGGGCAAGTAGGACAGGAGGGGTTACATTGGTGCGGTGACCCAGATGGGAGTGAGGTTTAGGGGGTGTGAGTGTATCGGAGGCCAGCTAGAGTAGTGTAGAGCTGTGTGAGTAGAGCTGTGTGGGTAAACCTCAATCTCGTGATCTCAAGAGGAGTGCTAGCGACTGACAGCAGAGACTGCAGTGCCTTGCCAGAGATGCCAGTTCGAGTCCCGTTTGGAGTGGGGCGAGTAGGGCTGGAGGGGTTACACTGGCAACATTTTATTACATTAGCTATTGTCCCTGTTAGCATGGCCACTTCCCATGGCGGAGACGCTGGTTCAAGTCCTGCTCGGAGCAGGGTGAGTAGGGTCGGAGTGGTTACATTAGTGCCGTGACCCAGATGGGAGTGAGGTTTAGGGGGGTGAGTGTATCGGAGGCCAGCTAGTGAGAGCTGTGCAGGTAAACCTCAATCCCCTGATCTCAAGAGGTGCGCCAGTGACTGACACGAGAGACTCCAGTGCCTCCCATGCCAGAGATTCCGGTCGTACCCCACTCGGAGCGGGGCAAGTAGGACCTGAGGGGTTACACTGGCAACATTTTATTACATTAGCTATTGTCCCTGTTAGCACGCCCACCTCCCATGGCGGAGACGCTGGTTCAAGTCCTGCTCGGAGCAGGGTGAGTAGGGTCGGAGTGGTTACATTGGTGCCGTGACCCAGATGGGAGTGAGGTTTAGGGGGGTGAGTGTATCGGAGGCCAGCTAGTGAGAGCTGTGCAGGTAAACCTCAATCCCCTGATCTCAAGAGGTGCGCCAGCGACTGACACGAGAGACTCCAGTGCCTCCCATGCCAGAGATTCCGGTCGTATCCCACTCGGAGCGGGGCAAGTAGGACTTGAGGGGTTACACTGGCAACATTTTATTACATTAGCTATTTTCCCTGTTAGCGCGCCCGCCTCCCATGCCGGAGATGTTGGTTCAACCCGGATGGGAGTGAGATTTAGGGGGTGAATGTAATGGAGGCCAGCTAGTGAGAGCTGTGCAGATAAATCTCACTCAACTTCAACTAAACCCTAAATCAACTACACTAAACAAAAAACACTTACAACACTAAATCCTAAACCTAAATCTATCCGATCAGTTGTGAGAAAAAAACACATATGCTGAAGCAACCATGCCATTTTAGCTTGTTTCTACAAGTCTTTAATTGTGACTTTTGTTTGTTTCACGGGACAACAAGTTTACTAAATCAGAAAAGACACACATATGGAGCTGGTTATGGGATGCAAACGGTCATAACGTAAGCATGTAAGTTCATAACATGTAAAGGTGAAAAAAGTCTTTATTAATCAATAATCTGCCCTATAATCATACGTTTAAAAAAGTATATTTTTTACTGCCACTAGTGATCATTTCAGCTGGAAACAGTAAATTGTACATATAGTTATATTTTTGTAGCATTGTGTTTTTAGCATTTTAGTTTTTCTTTCACTGCTGAAACTAGTCTAATGCCTTAAGGCTTGTGTAATGTGATTTTAGCGATGCCATGCTGAGCTATTAGAGGTTCAGACCAGATAATTTGTGCAAATTGCACCTGTTTTGTTTGGGTTTTGCACTAAATTGCTGCATTTTATTACTGCCACTATTTCAGCATACTCTTGTAACCGAATTCTATTCATTCAGAGTTTGATTTGTTGACTGTGCTGAAGTAATGGAGAAACTATTATGTTATTTGTTATTACTATTATGTCATTTTATACTTATACTAACTATTACGTTATGATGTATAAAGCATACTTGGCAACCACGATGCAAGTGTAAAAAACGTTTCGAACCCATTTCTCTGAATTAATTGTATTAATTAGAGTGGAAAGGGAAACAGTTAGTTCGGACGTTTCTCTGAGTGTCTCTTTCTCATTTCCTCTCTCTCGCTCCCTCTATCTCTTTTGCTATAGAGCAGCTGTGGAGGAACAGGTGCTGGCCCAGCGTCGCTGCGTCGGGCCTGGTTTTCTCAGCGGGCGAGGACCCAGTGGATAATCTAGTTAAATCTCCCTGTAATTCGGGAGGGATTGAGTTCTTCAGATGAGCTAGTGGAAACCTGCATGGGTGTGTGGGAGTATAACAGGAACAAACTGGCCGCGCATAAAACACAGACACACACATTTACTTGATTCTGTTTTCTTGATGTCTGCCGGGAGGGGAAAAAAAAGCCACTACTGTCGCTACTGTGGGACGGTGGTAGTAAATGCGCACTTCTAATTGTGCGCTTCTATATGAATGATGAATGCTTCACTTTTGTATGAATTGCAGTCTTTGCCTTTATGTGTTTATATGTAATAAAAATGTTCATGCACTTTCCTCGAATAGGGTACAAAATAGGGTACATTCTTGAGTGTTTTAAGGAATGCTGTATTTTTGTATCCATTTCAAATCCTTGCATATAATTCCTAAATATTATGCTTTAGATATATTGTTTAACATATTTATTACATTTCTTTTTAAAAATCACTACAGTGACTCGACACAAAATCGAAATTCAGATGGTATCAAAATTTGTCAAATTTGGGAAGATCTTTAAAAAAAATTTGTTTACGGATTAACATAAATCCTCTTAACTTATTTCCAAATTAAATGTCCACACAACCACTGGTTTGCATGATAACTCCTTTATTTTCAATCATATTTTATCATATAGCATATTTTGTATAATTTTAATAAGCTACATATTGCCTAAATTTGAGCTTCTTTAACAAATATTAGAAGTAAAAATTAAACATTTAAAAAAAAAAATTCAAGTGTAATCGACAGTCTCTTTTGTCCCGTTTCCACCATAACCGTGTAACTTATAATTTCAGACGCACTGCGTTTCACTCGTAGTCGAAATCATCATAACATTTTATGCAAGTCATCAGGCGAAAAGACAGACGCGACACTCATTTAGGTGACTAACATCGCGCCCCTGTATGTTGCTTTGCATAAAATTAAATCATATACAGCACAATTACAAATTTATAGAAAAAATAAAATGTACACAAACCTGTATTTTACCAAAGACATGCACCAATTTGACATAGCTGCACTTTTCTCCTCAAGAGGTCACAAAAAGCCAGCGGTAAATATCATGTCTGACCCAGTATTTGGGCAACACAAAAACTACCCAAACACTGGGTTGTTACGTCTGACCCAGGATCTGTGTTACACAAAAGCTATCCAACCCCTGGGATGTGTTATGCTTGACCCAGGATCTGTGTAACACAAAACTACCCAAACACTGGGTTCTGTTATGCTTTACCCGGGATCTGGGTAACACAAAACTACCCAAACACTGGGTTGTTACATCTGACCCAGGATCTGTGTAACACTAAAGCTACCCAACCCCTGGGTTGTTAGGTCTGACCCAGGATCTGTGTAACACAAAAACTACCCAAACACTGGGTTGTTACGTCTGACCCAGGATCTGGGCAACACAAAAACTACCCAAACACTGGGTTGTTCCGTCTCACCCAGGGTCTGTATAACACAAAAACTACCCAACCCCTGGGTTGTTACGTCTGACCCAGGATCTGTGTAACACAAAAACTACCCAAACACTGGGTTGTTACGTCTGACCCAGGATTTGGGCAACACAAACTACCCAAACACTGAAAAACAATGTGTGTAGGTTAACTCTAGTAATAAAAGCTTTTAATTTGTGCCTTTAAAAGGTTATTGTGTGTCATGTTCATGGAAAGCCACCAGACCCTCAATAGTAAGAATGCCTTTCCTTCCCTCATCTTTTTATCTTTTTCAGTTCTAAACTTAGAGCAACTGTGTGCCTTTATTTGTTTTATTGGGGAAGAAATGTCTCTGTCAAACATATCAAGATGTGTTCTGTGTAACAAAATTACAAACGCAACTCTGACCTAACTTTTACTTCAGGCTGTTTTCAACACACACACACAGATACAGACAGCTCAGCTAGGATTACTGTCACTAGGATAAGTGTGCACATCTTGACAGAAGACGTCACTAACACACAAACAGCAAGACGTGCCCCTTCAATAACAAATACTCAGGCGGAAAAAAGCAATTATGAAAGACAAGGAGAAGAAGAAACCAGTTGTTTATTTATGCCACACATCTGCTCCGAAAGGAAAGGCAAAAAATCATAGTGCTGGAGAGTTGATAGATTTATCACCTCAATAAAATGAAGAATTTGTAACGTAAACCTCAATCTAATAACCACAGAGAAGAAGAGAGCTCGTGAGGAGCAGTGGTTGAGGTTTTTTTTTCCTTCCTAAAAGGTGTGAGGTCTGCTGTCTTTGAGATTGTGCTCTGATAAAAGCAGTACAGTCAACACGGTTTCTAAGTAAGCAGTTTGGAAATGTTTTTTTTTTTAATGAAAGCTTGTTTCCCCCTATAAGTGATAAGAGCATTAGATCATGTTTTGCCTGAGGATGTTGCACAAGTGATTCATCATTCCATCGAGCCAATTAATTGTTGTCTGTTATGATTTCTCAGTCATGTTAAAGCCCAGATGTGAAGTGTTATAATTAACCTCCTCATGCACTTGTACGATGTTGTTAGATTTAAAAGGATAGTTCGCTGAAGAAGAAAAAATCAATTTGCGCTCACTCAAAGCTGTATGACGTTCTTGCTTTCTTCCTTGTAAGTTTGTTGAAGAATTTCTGAAGAACACACTTTTCTGTGTAAAAAAAGGGATTGGCCAAACTCCAAAATGTCAAGTTTATCTGAGTCTGGAGACGGCAGCGCCGCGGATGATTTCATACACCAGCTAACATTGGCATTAAAGACTTAAAAAATCATTTTAGCTCAAAACTCACTTTCAGGCAGCAGCGAGTGTTTGAAATAACTTCTGTTTGTGGTCCGATGTGGATTCTGATCACCATATAAAGCAGAAATATTTATATGCGATGCAAAAGACTATGCTCACTAACCAATACTATAGTAAACATGGTAAATACGAACGCTTGACGAAATCAGACAAATCATGTAGGCTATCACAATCGTGTATTTATTTCATCTGTCAGTATGTCTCGTCTCTTTATACCGGACTGTCTGATATCAATATTTAGCTCTGCATGTCATGAAATAAAGCAACTCTGTTTTTTTTCGGGAGCTCCCTCTGTTTCTCTGACTGAAAATATAGCCTAACTGTATTGGGATGTTCACTGGAGAGAGTGCTAAAGCTCCTCGGAGGCGTATTCTTGGAGGGAAATGAGTGGAAATTATCATTCTTTCTTAATGTAATGTGAACTGACTGTCCTGTGACTACAAATAAACAGAAACACGTGACTGAATAAGTATGTGTGTCCTCTTTCTTTTGTGAAATAACGGTAAATACCACTTAATTTCTGTGGGACTAATGTACAAACTTGACACAAATGAATGCATTATATCAATGTATCACTTATTATTGTAAAACTGTGGTAAAACATCGATGCTTGGGTTTTAAATATTCAAGTAAACGACAAAAATGTCAATAAAAGGCCACTTTTATCATGTTCGTTTCACAATCTCGTTATTTCTTTCTGATTCATTTTCTTGTCAAACTTGGTGAAATTATGGGTTTGCGCAGGGGTCTTCAAACTCGGTCCTGGAGGGCCACAGTCCTGCAGAGTTTAGCTCCAACCCCAAATAAACACACCTGAACCAGCTAACCAGTGTCTTACTAGGCCCTATTAAGACACTGATTAGCTGGTTCAGGTGTGTTTAATTGGGGTTGGAGCTAAACTCTGCAGGACAGCGGCCCTCCAGGACCGAGTTTAGAGACCCCTGGGTTTGCGTATCGTTGTTCCAGAGAGGAGTGTTACGGGCGGGTTTTAGTGAAGCACTGCGGAGCTGGAAATGCAGCATGGTTTTGGGCTCTGTGCTACAGGTCTGAAGCTATTAACCCAGCCTGGCCCGTTGAAAACCCTGGCTCGCACTGGCCCAACAGTGGAAAAGCGGCTATTGGCTGCCTGTAAACAACGTCTACGTTGACCCACCCGCAAACAACCCGTAGTTGTAGCTGAGGCTGGGAGGGTTTGGTTTGTGTTGTCAACACATCAAGAAGACAGTGTTTTTAGCACTGCATATCCACTTTCCAAATACTTCAAAAGAATTGCATGAGCATATTTTGTCCATTAGATCTAAAGATCTGAAAAAACACATACATTTACCCGCCCATTTACGAAGAAATCAGGGCCCGTATTCTTAAAACTTCAAAAAATCATCTCAGAAAGCTCTTAATATACCTTAAAAACTTCTACGTTGGAGTCTTAGCTTAAATTGTTAGTTCACCCAAAAATGAAAATTCTGTCATTAATTACTTACCCTCATGTCGTTCGACACCCGTAAGACCTCCGTTCATCTTCGGAACACAAATGAAGATATTTTAGTTGAAATCTGATGGCTCTGAAAGGCCTCCATTGGCACAATGGCACTGTACACTCTCAAGACCCTTAAAAGCTACTAAAGACGTCGTTACAAAGTCCATCTCACTACAGTGGTTCTACAATAACTTTATGAATTGACGAGAATAGTTTTTGTGCGCAAAAAAAATGAAATAACGACTTTTCACAAGTTTGTGTGCCCATATAATCTTAGTGAAAGTGGTAAACAGATTTGGCTTGAAATCGGTCGTCACTATATAAGTCGTTATTTCGTTTTTTTTTTGAGCACAAAAACTATTCTTGTCACTTTATAAAGTTATTGTAGAACCACTGTAGTGAGATGGACTTTGTAACGACGTCTTTAGTACCTTTTAAGGGTCTTGAGAGTGTAAAGTACATTGTGCCAATGGAGGCCTTTCAGAGCCATCAGATTTCAACTAAAATATCTTCATTTGTGTTCCGAAGATGAACGGAGGTCTTACGGGTGTCGAACGACATGAGGGTAAGTAATTAATGACAGAATTTTCATTTTTGGGTGAACTAACCCTTTAAGAGTGATTCAGGACCGATCTGAGACCAACTCTGAGCGAGGAAAGTAAAAAACTTTTATCTTAGTGAGGAGGCGGGGCTGACCCCCTACGTATAATATAGTCTTTTGAAGACTGTGATTGGTTTGTTGTCCAAGAAGGAAAAAAAGAGCGCTTTTAAGTATAGGGTCTATATAAGCCTTCACTTTAAAAATACAGGCGTCATTTTTCCTGTCTTAAGGCCCTTTCACACCGGACGTGTAACGAAAAAGCGAAGCGGAAAAAGTGAATATTTCGTGTGCGAATAGTTCGCGTTAAAACCATTCACACCAGCCGCGACGCGAGTTTGCGACGTTTCAGAGCTCCGACATTCCAAAACATTCGCGGCAACAGCTGAGAAACACGGACACGTAATCATTCAGTGGAGACGAGCTTTTAATTTTCTTTAAAAGACAGAGAAGAAGGCTTTGGGTGCACTCAGTCTTACAGAACAGAGAGTCTGAAGGGGAGGATGCTAATCTTCTACAGGAGCTAAAACTTTATCATGGCCGGTTTCGCACTTACTTTCAAATGTCCGTGGGACAATTTGAGGAGCTCCTCCAGACAGAGACGGTAGCAGCGCATCTGACGACACACACACACACTTCAGGAACGGCTCGATCCGGAGCTGCTGTGTTTCCAGTTGAGTCACAATGTAAACATTTAAGTGCCACAGACACAGTCGTACTGACGGAAACACATTCACTTTCTATAGTCACGGACACAATTAGATTAAAAAAAATCAATGTATTGATATCGTAATCTGTAGCCTATAGTGGACAAACACTGCGCATCTGCACAGCTGTAAACACAACTACAGCTGTAATCTCGTGAGAAATGCGATACCTGGCAAAGGTTAATGTTGATTGAATGGCTAGTGACATCAACTGGACATTTCGTCACCTTTGTTTCCTTGTATGTGATTGGTTTAAGCCTTTTTTGTCGCTGCGAGAGTTTAAAAAATCGACATCGAAACGGAAAAAATAAACATCGTTTTTTCGCCACAGCACATTCGCGTTCGGTGTGGAAGCTCTCATTACACAAACAGCTGATCGAAAAATAAAACCATCGCGCGAATTATTCACGCGTCAAAATCGCGTTCAGTGTGAAAGGGCCTTTACCGTACTCTCTCTCACACATAATTACCTGAAATTGCTGTAATTGTGTGATCACTTTGCTTATAGATGGTTGTGAAGGACCCAAATCATTACTGCTGCATAGTTGCACTTTCTGAATTGCCAAACATGTTAATGTAGTGTTTACTTCCATTTCTGGCGCTATGGCATTTCTGCGGTGTGTCGGGGATGTTAGCGTGTCTCTAATAAGTTCGGTCACAAACATGATCCCTGCACGATGTGGTGTGCAGAGTCTTATTAATTCACTCATGAATTGTGTGCAACACATTTCTTCTGCCTCTTCGCGTTTCGTCCATTTTCTCTGCTGCTAAAGAAACTCGTAACCTCTTAACTGTCACCCCCCTTTTTGAGAATACACATGAAAATCTGACCTGACCTGAGTTTGGTTTTGGTTTTAAAGAAGACACTCTGTAGATTATTGCTGAAGTGAAAGCATTTCAAAATATGAAAGTATGAAAAAGTTATGAAAGTTTACATTTACTGTAAATGAAAAATACCGTACTAAATATTTTATATAAAATATATATTTTACAATTAATGTTGTTCTCTAAAATTATTATAAAATCAAAGCCATATGTCTAATAGCCTGACGTCGTCATACTCAATTCTAGTCAGAATATGAGTCTGATTCTGCTCCGTTGGGCTGTGGTTATGGGGCGTGTTTCAACCGAACCAGGAAAGACCTCAATTGGATAGACCTTCAACCAATCAGAGCAACGGAGCGACGCATAACGTTAGTTGTCAAATGTCAACAGAACTCAACTGCACTGTGTTGCCATGTCCGCGGGTTGAAGCGACCCCAATTATGTGATATACAGACCCAGGAATGCGATTTTTAGCTGCCAGCCCTGCCAAAATAACACATATTTTACCCCAAATGCTTTTTTTCCCGGAGAACCCCCCCGGAAAGCTATTGGGCTTGTTTTTGGCTAGTTTTGAGGAACGTCAGCAATTGGGCGGGTTTTGTTGTAAAAACTTGGCAACCCTGTCTGCACGCACGCTGGAATAAGTAGCCTAACGTTAGAAGAAAAAGATGAGTGTAAACGATCTTTGCCGTTGTTGTAAAAAAAGAATTTAAGGATACACAGAGTACATACCAACACGATCATCATTTCTGAGAGAAATAGTAAAGGTGAATGCATATACGAACAAGTTCTCCGTTTAGGATTAGAACAAACTCAACCCAAGCGCCTTTGATGACGTGAATGATTATGTTATTGTTTATCATCTGTCCATCATCGTCTAAAGCCCGCCCTGACAATTTCATTGGTCCGAACAGTTTCTGTTCGGGCATAATTACTTCTCTACCGATCAAGTCCAGACCGAACTGCCCGAGTAAAAATTTTGTGGGCGGGGCTAAATTCGGCTGGCATCCAGGCTATATGTCTGACCAAGTTGTGTTCCAAATTTGAAGTTGATATCACAAAAATTTAAGTTCCCAAGAGATTTTGTTTAGGCGCTATACCAAAAATAGCCACCGGGTGTCACATATTCCATTGATCGTTTTTTTTATATATATTTTCCTGTAAATTTCTGTCCAAATATCACTTCCATCACAAAACAGTCACCAAATATGGAACCTTGAGACCTTTCTGACGATATGTGTTTTGTCAAGATTAGAAAATATTTTGATTATAAAGTAGTTAAAATACATTTTGTAATATGAAACATGACTAGAAGAATTTAGAGTACCATTTCAATGGTAACGCAAACGGCCGCATTTTTCAAAACGGCCACTAATTTACAGGCCGCAGATTCATACTTACCCTGTAACTACACTGATAATTACCGCTTAATTAAAAAATACTTACAGTATAAATAATGTGTTCATTTTCCTGATAGTTACCCCTTTATTCCCCCAATATTACATATTGTTCCCTTATACCTACTTACTTTATAGTTACACTATAATTACCGAAAGTTATGCTCTAAATTCTCTTTACATACGCAGTACTTTCCAGGCCGTAATCTAAAGCGCTACCGTTTTTTTTCTTTAATTTTAAGAGGAAATGCCCTGATTTCTAAGAATTTTCTTAGAATTCTGTCACTAGGAGCTAGATTTTTCATGAATACGGGCCCAGGTGTAAAAAGGTGTGTCTCCCTCCTCTTCTTGTGATCCGATCGACCAAAACACATTTTATACCAGGTGTTGACAGGGCCTTTGAAAAATGGTGCAATGTATATTATGAGAAAACTAAAGCGAGGGCCTTGGATGCATGTAAACCTATTGTAGGAAACTCCAAAACAAAATGAGGAACCTTTAAAATAGCATAATAGGGGCACTTTAAGATATTTAAACATTATTCATCATGATTTACTGTAAAGCTTCTTTGAAACAATGTGTATTGTAAAAAGCATTATACAAAATACAACAGACTGAAATTTCATTATGCACTGAAAATCTCAATGTGTTGGATTTCTGTTTTGAGACAGATCTTTTTATGAATCCATTGATCCAGTTTATGATCCAGTCTGAATCAGCTATCCATTCAATGTGAATAACTAATTAAATAACTATGTTATTGCATGGAAAAGAGTGACCAGACAATTGACCTATCGGTAAGCCCCGCCCCTCGAACGCAGATGAGCCAATGGCAGTTGAGTATCAGTTGCGCTGGGACCGGAACTCGGGCATCTTTAGGTTTCAGCGCCATAGAGGAACATTGGAAAATCCGAAGCTCTCATCGGTTTGATGGTGTTTATGCTACAAAAATGGTAAAACGATGTGTCTGGAGTACTGTAACACTGATTCCAGGGATCCTGAAATGATTTTATGGTTGTCATACTCTCATTAAGTTACGATTAAAGTTAGTGAGTCCCTGCTAACATACAAACCCGAAATAACTAACTGTTCTTACGCCATGTAATGTTAACAGTGACACATAAACCAAGGTCTACATTTCAATACCTGTCCATATTAAACTGGTTAAATGTAGATGAATTTAATCTTACCCTGCGGTACATGAACAGTGTTGATCCTGGATGTTGTCATCTGTGTTCGTGACGAGCGTAACATGAGGTTTCTCCCATTTGCATTGAGATCTGAGAACTTCCAAATTAATCTCCCACCATATTTATTTTAAAATCTTTTATATATTTAAGTCCCACTTGAAATCTCCTCGACAAGAGGTGGTCCTTTGTGATTTATCGTCTAATTTGTTTTTGTATATATTTTTGATATTTCTGTGAGTTTAAATATGTTTAAGGTCTGCATTATCTGTCTTACTAAGGAGGGACTCCTATTTTGATGGGTATTATAGTCTACAGGTAGTGAAAGGGAGAGCTAACGTTAGCAGTTTATCTGAGTTGTTTTCAGATATGTTTACCCCCGAAACGTCATACGGTCTGTATAGGTTTGTGTACTGTTAGTTGTATGAGTGTTTTTGTATAGTTTATGATAATGCAACGGAGAGAGAGAGTTTGTGAATGAGACGTTAATGCGCACTTCTGCTTTGTTTGTTCAGCTCTTACGGTGTTTTTTTTTGGAGTGAAAAAGTCCAAAAACATCTCGGGATAAGGGTTTCACACTGACAGCTGTCATTGTAAGACAGTGAGCAACTCCGTTTGTTTGTCCGAGTTAGAAACAGTAACTAAGGGGGCGGGGCTTACCGACAGGTCAATTATTCAGAGTATCTCTTTTCATGTTCAGCAGAGGGACAAGGTTAAATCTTTTCTCTCTTGCATTATTAGATCTTATTAGATTAGTCTGCGCTCTAATACACTCAATGCAAATATTGACTTTAGTTTTCAGCCCTTTTTCCCGACATACTGCTATAAACTGATTAATTGGGCTTTGGGAACATACTGTATTATCAAAAAAAAAAAAAAGTAGTATCAGCATGTATAGTATCGTGTGTGTGTGTGTGTGTAGACATGGGAACGGGAGTGTATGCAGGTATGCACACATTGAACATTCTTTGCAGACTAAAGGTGATTTCCCCCCCTGTGGGGAACAGCCTCACAGAAATCATTCATTTGCTTTCTGTGAGATTCTGTCACAGATTGATAAATGTGAGGATTCTGTGTGGGGCCTCTCTGTTTTGACTCCTATATGTCATTGTTTTTTAAGCAGACTAAAGTTAAGCGTGTCTTGACTGTACGCTCAGAATTAACATAAATTGCCTCCGAGGCCACTGGAGAACAATTAGCCTTTGTGCTAACTCCAAGTGACTCATTCACGGTGAACTTGAAAGTCCAAGTGACTCACCCAGAGAATAACTTCCCATATACCATTTTAATATGTTCTCTCCAGCTATTGTAAGCTGTTCTAGGGTAATTTTAAATTGTGACATACTGTATTTACACAATTTTCTTGGTATACAGGCGAGCCAAGACAGCGTTTGACTTGTGAAATGTGTAATGAAGACGCAGCTTAAGGAATAAAATATGTCAATATGCACAACAGTACAGTTATGGGAATTCAAAGCCCTGATATCACTACAGTCAGGTTCATAGGTTGCTTTAGGTTACTTGCAAGAAGGTTACCTGGCTACTTTATTGTTCTATCTGTGTATGGTGTCCTATATCTGTTGTAATGTACTATTTAAAAAACATTTTTTTATGGGTATGTGCGATAACTTTTTCATCATCTTTCTGTCAGATGAAAATGTTTGTTCTACCCCTTATGAATATCTTGACTGGGTCCATTTTTGTTCATTATCTATGGATCAGTGGAGGAACCTCTTGACTGTACTTATTTCCGATGAATACTCTCACTCATCATTAATATACTGCGGGGTGGACAGCTTCTTTTTGCTCTGTAGTCTAATGAGGAAACATCTTCTGTGACTGCACTGGGCAAATCAAATCATTACCACCCACACTTTATGAAAGATAAACTTGGAAGTGCACTAATGCGTCTGTGAAAAGATTGTCGATGAACTGTCAAGTGGTTAGTATATAAATGATCCTGCTGATAATGAGAAGTCTATGACTGGATGCTTTGCATCCTCACTTACCTCGGTGATTGTTTTACAATTTTAAAATGGAAATATATAATTGTATTTATGAATATAAATGCACATACGCTCATGCATGTTGTGTTTTCATGTTTTATGGGGACTTTACCTAGACATCATGATTTTTATACTGTACAAACTGTATATTCCATCCCCTAACCCTACCCATCACAGAAAACTTTACATTTTCGTAAAACATATTTTAGTATGAAGCTGTTTTCCTCATGAGGACATTGCCATTTTGTGGGGACATTTTGTCCTCATAATGAAGGTGGACACATATTAATTCACACACACTGTATGTATATATACACTGTATGTATATATATATGTGTATATATATATATATATATATATATATATATATATATATATATATATATATATATATATATATATATATATATATATATAAAATAAAAACGTATATATAAAAAAATTATAATATATATAATATATATATATATTTTTTATAATTTATTTTTATACATTCCTTATAAAAATATAATTCTAAAAGTATTATAGTAAAATACAATTTTAATATAATGGCCATCGAAAGATAAAATAATAATGGATACATATTAATATGTAATAAATAATTTTATGTATTCATGTTTTTTTTTTTTTTAAACAATTAACATCTTAAAACTGTTTTAAAATTGTCTATCTACTTGTTCCACTTCTAATGCAACACTGTTTCCTACTTGTATGTCAAATGTCATCCTTAATAAAATTATGAACCGTTTCATTTTGAGAGGAAACTGCTCGGTGAGTCAGTTTTCCCCAAGAATATCAATTGTTATCAATGTTGTCTTTCCTGTAGTCTGAAGAGTACACTTGGAGATACTATAAATATATATTTAGTTAATGTGGGACACTATAGATAGCTGTGGGTTCGAAAGAGTCTCTTTGTGCTACATGTGATTAAAAGCTTACATACATGCTTGAGTTTCAGAAACACACACGATGACACACCCACCCACAAAGACAAACAGATTCAGAGTGACATAAACCCTGAGACTCATTTTTTGTTTTGTTTTTTGTATTATCTGTCATCTCACCCCATATTGTTTGGTTTCATCAGAGTTAAGTGCTTATGAAATCTTGTGCTTGCCGTTGGCTCGTTGCCTCTCTCCTCTTCTGCCTCAGTGAACAGCAATGCACCGTGGGCCTCCAGGCTCTGCACTCACCTTGTCAAGACCGAAGGCACATCAGATCGCTGAATATGGGGCAGAGCGCCAAACCTGAGCAGATAACATCTCGAAGGAAATATTACAGTATCGCATAGTCTATGCAAATTGCCTAAATGTTTATAGCAACCAGGAGCAACACACACAGGCATTTGGCAGGGTGGTGGAGAGGAATGCTGGCATCGTTCTTCATGGAACCGTGCGTTCTGAGGGTTTTGACAGCTCATCAAATACACATGAAGTCATCAGTCAATAGAGTTTGTTGTTGAGAAAATGGCCTTATTGTTTAACACCGCGGCCACCGTGTTTACGTTTTTATCGCGAAACCGTATTTGGTCCTGCTAGGATCTTTACATTTTAAATATATGAATTATGGGTAACACTTTAGAATAATGGTCATTAGTTAACTACATTAATTAACATGAACTAATAATGAACTGCACTTATAAAGCATTTATTTATCTATGTTAATGTAATTTTCAACATTTACTAATGCATTATTAAAATCTTGTTAATATTAGTTAATGCAGTGTGAACTAACATGAACAAACCATGAACAGCTGGATTTATATTAACTAACGTTAACAAAGATGAACAAATACAGTAACAAATGTATTGCATTGTTATAAATGTATAACAATGACTAGTTCATGTTAGTTAATACATTAACTAATGTTAACTAATGACTATTATTCTAAAGTGTTACCGAATTATGTACTAAATGCAATAAGGGAAATTAGACTTTGCGTTCACAGAATGATCATGAAAATATTCAGTAATATTCCAGCAAAGTACTGACATGAATGAGCTGAGGGCGATTGGGGTTTCTATACCAGTATAATGTTCCTCATACATGAAAAACATCATGAACCACACTGGTTGCATAAGTCTGGGCTCTCATACACACACACTGAAGCTTATTGATGTTGTGAATGAGCAATATTATTTAGGGACAGATTTACTATCAGCTTGCTCTGGGGCAAACCCTTTTTTGCCGATAAAAACTACTGTCAGGATTTCCTAAAGACACGCAGTGATAAATTAGTGCTGAAAAGGCGTGGACAGGGTTATTTTTGCGGCTGACCTTGTTGCATATACATAGTTTCTAGCCACAAAAAGAGCTTGCGCGTGGCACGTCTTTTTCAAGACGGCTCGCCCGTGCACTTCCGGGTGCGATCGATTTTCCGCTGCTGTCTATGGGCGCATTCACTGCTCGAGCGTGTTTGGGCTTCAGCACATTCGGGCAGTGTTTGCGGATGTGTCACGTTTCCATTGCGGGGGCGTGACCATCGCGATGTCGCGGTCGAGACTCAATGATCTCCGTGAGGAGAGAGAGTCCCCTCTGCCACACCCCAATCTACCGTCCCCGAGTGAGATGGTACTTTGGCTGGTGGCCAGGGTGACCTGAGGGCGGTGCTGTGGTATTAAGAACCCCGACGTTCATTCCTCGGGCCAAGCCCCCCTCTTATACATCGCTCCCGCGAGTGTTGGATTGAATCTACGGCCCGTCTCTGACGCCCGTTCATTCAGTTCACGCTCCGGATAGCAGTGAGATGTCGATCGCCGCATCCCAAGGTGGGCTGGAGTCCTTTTGGGGATGACGATTAGGTTGTGCTCCGCCTCCGGGTGTGTCAGCACTGCCTGATCTGACCTAAAGTTGACAGCCATGTTATCTCGGGCAGCCGCGAGTCTCGCGCTGGTGTGGAACTCCGCCCAGTCGCGGGTGCTCGTGGTTGCGCGATTGGTTTTTGAGGGCGGCACCCGACAGCTGTTGGGCCCCGCCCCCAATGCCTTTCGCTCCCGGGGTGCATGAGGAGATCACGCGGTCCCGGAAGTCCCCGTGCTTCCCGCGACCGTTTGGTGGCCTCCTCCGCCTTCTCTGCCCTTGATGGGGCCGCGGCCTAGGGTACACTGGGGCCCCCTCCCCCCCACTGTTGAACTCTCTGTTGCGCACTACGGTGTCCACAGGGGGCTTTGACGTGGCGTGGTGTGGCTGTCCTAAGCACCCTCCCAAAGCCTGTGGGCTCGTCTACTTCGGTGGCGTGGTCCCGCAGAGCTACGGGGAGGCCGCCGCCCCTTTGCACATGCACAAGGGTGGAGCCGACCCAGGGCTCTTCATTGAGCTGCGTGCCGCAACTGACCCCGCCCCCGGGCGGTGAAGGTGGCCACACGCTCCCTGGGTCGGGCGATGTCCACAGCTGTGGTCCGGGAGAACACCTGGCCTTACCTGGTGATGTGGAGGACGTTGAGCGAGCCCGCCTCCTCAAACTCACCCATATCCCAGGCTGGCCTCTTCGGCGGCGCGGCTGAGAACTGCGCCCAACAGTTCTCGGCCGCCCCAGAGCAGACTGAGGCTGTAACACGTACTACTGCACCAGCCGCCGGCTTAGTCGCCTCAGTCCGCTCGCCGCCGAGGGCGCCCTCCCTCTTCCCGCCCGGCCCCAGCAGCAGCCTTCACCTGGGCCGCGCCGTGGAGGTGGTTGAGGATGTCGCCCAGTCCGCTCCCCAGACTGGTTAAACGCCAGGCTGGAGGTGGACAACTCAGAGATGGGTTCCAGTTCTTCCCAGGGGATGGTAGCAGGGCCTCTCCTTCCCCCGGTGGAGGGCCGGGGGAAAATCCTTCCGCTGCTGGCCCCCGGGCTAGCAGCGCTTGGGAAGAACTCATGTTCCTGTCTCTGAGGACCCAGAGACCGGTGATGACGGTGCGCGCCACCTTCGGGTCTCGCCACTCTCGTCCCTCTCTGTCGCCAGCCCCCTGGCAGAGCAGACCCCAGTGGAACGCGAGTCCTTCCCTGGTCTCCTCTGTCAGGGCGCAGCTGTTAACCGTGCCCCGACCCCGGGACGCCCTCCAGCCTCCCCTGTCCGGGCCGGTAACGCTGCCTCGCTGCCCCACCCAGGGTACGTCTGCCGTCCGTATGACCCCGTTGGTGCAGTCTCTGGAAGCCTGGCTTCAGCTTCCGGGGCTGTCCCGCTGGGTTGCCCGGACCGTCAGGCTCGGCTACGCGATTCAGTTCGCGCAGGCTCCTCCCCGTTACAGGGGAGTCCGCTATACCGTGACCGGGGCCCATGCCCCCGTCATGCGTGCGGAGATTGCCACTCTACTGGCGAAGGGTGCGATCGAGCCTGTCCCTCCAGCCGAAATGAAGTCGGGGTTCTACAGCCCCTACTTCATTGTACCCAAGAAAACCGGTGGGTTACGACCAGTCCTGGACCTTCGCATCTTGAACCGATCCCTTCACCGGCTTCCGTTCAAGATGTTGACTGCGAAACGCCTTTTTCAATGCGTTCGTCCTTACGATTGGTTTGCAGCGATCGACCTGAAGGACGCCTACTTCCATGTCTCCATCCTTCCTCGACACAGACCGTTCCTACGGTTTGCTTTCGAGGGGCGGGCATACCAGTACGCGGTTCTCCCTTTCGGGCTATCTCTGTCCCCTCGCGTCTTCACGAAGATTGCCGAGGCAGCCCTTGCGCCCCTTCGGCAGCACGGGGTTCGCATCCTGAACTGGGCCACTGGGCCACTCTCGAGAGCAGGTTTGCGGACACAGAGATCTGGTTCTCCACCACTTAGCCCGTCTGGGCCTTCGGGTCAACTGGGAAAAGAGCAAACTTTGCCCCGTGCAGAGGATCTCTTTTCTCGGTATGGAGATCGACTCGGTCGCCATGTACGCGCAGCTTTCAAGCGAGCGCGCGCAGTCTCTGCTGACTTGCCTCCGACAAATCGAGAGCAAGAGTGCGGTCCCACTGAAACTATTTCAGAGGCTCCTTGGGCATATGGCATCTGCAGCCGCGGTAACGCCGCTCGGATTGCTTCATATGAGACCGCTTCAGCACTGGCTTCGCGATCGAGTCCCGAGATGGGCATGGCAGTCTGGCACGCTCCGGATCCAAGTGACTCGGGCCTGCCTACAGACGCTCACCCCGTGGTCGAACCTCAGTTTTCTCCGGGCCGGTGTGCCCTTAGAACGAGTGTCCAGGCATGTTGTCGTATCGACGGATGCCTCTGCCACGGGCTGGGGTGCCATGTGCAATGGACAAGCAGCCGCGGGCTCCTGGATAGGACCCCAGCGCCTCCTGCATGTCAATTGCCTCGAGTTGCTGGCAGTACGTTTCACCCTGCACCGCTTCCGAGCGCTGCTGAAGGGCCAACATGTACTTGTCCGGACAGACAACACGGCCGTAGTAGCGTACATCAACCACCAGGGCGGTCTACGCTCCCGCCGTATGTCTCAACTCGCCCGCCATCTCATTTTATGGAGTCAGAAGCGCCTGAGGTCCCTTCGTGCTGTCCATATTCCGGGAGTCCTGAACCTCGCAGCCGACGAGCTCTCGCGGTTTCAGCCTCTCCCGGGAGAATGGAGACTCCATCCCCGGACGGTTCAGCTGATTTGGGAACAGTTCGGCGACGCACAGGTAGATCTGTTTGCCTCCCACGACTCTTCCCACTGCAGCCTGTATTATTCCCTGACCGAGGGCACGCTCGGCACGGATGCACTGGCGCACAGCTGGCCGCGGGGCCTACGCAAATATGCGTTCCCCCCAGTGAGCCTACTCGCACAGCTTCTGTGCAAGATCAGGGAGGACAAGGAGCAGGTCCTCTTGGTCGCCCCGTACTGGCTCGGCCGGACCTGGTTCCCCGAACTCGTACTCCTTGCGACAGCCCCTCCCTGGCCTATTCCTCTGAGACCGGACCTCCTTACTCAGAGACGGGGCACCCATTGGCACCCACGTCCCGAACTTTGGAGCCTCCACGTGTGGCTCCTAGACGGGACGCGGCAGGTTTGAGTGGCCTACCACCTACGGTGGTCGCCACCATCACTTCCGCTAGGGCAGAGTCCACTCGGCATGCCTATGCGTTGAAGTGGAACCTCTTCGTCACCTGGTGCTCTTCCCGCCAAGAAGACCCCTGGAAATGCCCGATCGGGTCCGTGCTTGAGTTTCTCCAAGAGGGGTTGGAGCGAAGGCTGTCTCCCTCCACCCTCAAAGTTTATGTGGCTGCAATATCTGCCCACCATGATCCCTTGGAGAACAAGAAGGTAAGTCAGCACGACCTGGTCATCAGGTTCCTGAGGGGAGCCAGGAGACTGAATCCTCCTCGCTCTCCTCTCGTACCCTCTTGGGACCTCGCAGTAGTGTTAACTGCTCTGCGGAGGCCTCCCTTTGAGCCTTTGCGGTCGGTCGATATTAAGTTCCTGTCTATGAAGACGGCTCTGCTGACCGCATTGGCCTCAGTTAAGAGGGTCGGGGACCTGCAGGCATTTTCGGTTGACGAAGCGTGCCTGGAATTCGGGCCGGCTAACTCTCACGTGATCCTGAGACCCCGGCCTGGATATGTGGATAGTGGACACCATTGCTTTGGCTTACCAGCAGCAAGGCCGACCATGTCCCCTTGGTGTGAAGGCGCATTCCACCCGGAGTGTGGCCTCCTCTTGGGCTCTAGCGCATGGCGCCTCGCTAGCAGACATCTGCAGAGCTGCAGGCTGGGCGACACCCAACACATTCGCCAGATTCTACAATCTTCGAGTGGAGCCAGTGTCCGACTATGTACTCGCCCCCCCCCGAGGGGCCGGTAATGGGCCAGGCTCAGGTGTCTTCGCTTGCTCGCCACTCCACTCCACGGACTGGATACGTGCGATATTTCCTCAGGTGAGCTCCCCGAGAGCCCTGAGCTCCTCCAGCACTGTCAACGCCGACATCAGTTCAGTCTGCCCCTTCGAGCCCAGACCCTCATGTCCGGCCAGGTGCCCCATGTGCATGGTTCCCTCCGGCGACCCCCACATGTGTATTTCACCGTAAGTCTCCGCAGTGAGCGGGTTTCTTCCCTTGGCGTGTCCCCGCCACCCCTAGGGTTAAAAATCCACCTTCGGCTGGTACCCTAGAGATCTTCCATATGCAGCCCCTAACGGCTCATATGTGTCTCTTAAGTCCTCCCCACGGGTAGGCATTTTGGCATTCCCTTACTGGGATATGCTTCCCAGTGTACCTTGGTATTCCTGTGTTAAGTGGGAGTCCTTCGTCCGTATTAGTCTTACGACAGGGTACTCACACTTACGCAGGGCGCTGGAAGACAGCTGAGTGGCGGGATTATATTGGGACCCCCATTCGTTAGTCACTAACGTTACGTCGTAGTGACTGAACGAAAGGGAACGTCTCGGTTACGGATGTAACCCTCGTTCCCTGAGGAGGGAACGGAGACGTAACGTCCCCTTGCCACAGTCAGCTGTGCTACCTGGAACGCAGGAGTTCAGTCTTGGCTCCTCAAGCAGGTAACATAATGCCTCGTACTTCCTTATATACTCACGCGGTGAGGCGGAGCTACGTATGCAAATTCCGCATGCCCATGGCATTGGCACGCCATTGGGGGTTTTCTCTAAACTCGAAGTTGATAGGCTTCTAAGCGAAACCCCCATTCGTTAGTCACTAACGTTACGTCTCCGTTCCCTCCTCAGGGAACGAGGGTTACATCCGTAACCGAGACGTTAATACTTTTATACTGTTTTTGGTGAGTTTTTACAATAAATACCTGTGACTGTACTTTTATTTGCCTGTTACGTGTTTTATATTGTTGAGAAGTGGGTAGGTTTACGGTAGGATTGGGGTTATTTGCTCCAAAATATAAAAGTAGCCTATAAATATTGATAAAGTTATGTCTGCTTTTACAAATGCAAAGAATGAAATGCGTCTTGATCTGACGCATTGGGCAAACAACTGTTGACATAGTTTGACGTGGAAGGCACTTGACCATGCTTCAGATTTCGACGCCTTGGGAGTGAGAACGGGTTGCTTTAATGCAATTGCGCTCTCAGATTTGAGTAAATCTGGCCCTTATTTGGTAAATGAGAACAATTGGGAGATATAGTCCAGGATTAGCTGCAGCTGCTTCATTGGTTTTCCTTCGGTTTGTGTTTTATCTATCTTGTCTTGTTCCATTCCTCTGTCCATCAGTTAATATTCAATGTAATTTATGTTCCTCTTGATTTCAGAAAAGCAAACCTAAGTAGAATAAAAAGAAATCGTGTAAGTTGGCTGAACGCTCCGTCATTTAACCTAAAGCAGCTGCTCTTTAATAAAGCGTGCAATAACTTTCCAATCAGAGGTAATGCTTGTAAAACGAAATAGTGTTTTAATGCTTTTAGCCTTTTGTGCAGCGTACCTATAGACGAGCTGGAAAGTTACTCCTACCTGTAGACCCATGAAAGCTCTTTTTGCAGTGTTATTTTCCCCATTTTCCTCTCTTTGATGGAGTCATAGGGCCCGTTGCAGGAGCCAAGGGTGTCTTAAAAATATATGAACCGGGTAATTGCAGCGATCAGAAGGATAATCGTGTCCGGACGATGGCGCGGTTACAGCGGGCTATGTTTTTCTTTCAAAAGTACACGTTCATATAAACTTCTTGGGTTAGTAATCCAAACATCATTGACATTTAGATGTAATTTTTTTGTGCCGTTTTATGTACATGTGTATGGCTATACATGGACGTGTGTGTACATGCATTCCTCGTGTCATCGTTTGACAGACAATGACTTTTTGTTTATTTTGGAGGCCAATCTATACTTTTCTTCATTCCTTTTCCCCTCTGGCCTATGTGTGCTATAGCTCCAGCGTTAACATACCGCATTAAAGGCTGTCAGTCAAACTGACTAACCCCACCCACTGACTCTCTCACGACCCCATCCTGACCTCCAGCCTGTTGGAGGAAGCAGGTGCCCACAGAATCGGCTCTGACATCCACCTCTGTCAGAGCGTTCGTTAAAAATGAGCATAAATGGTCTATGATGGGAGAAGTCTCTCAACACCTGCCACTCAGAAATCCACGCTTCCTCTTTTTTTTCTCTTTCCTGCTGGAAAGTATCCTGCAAAAGCACACAGACTGGGTTTGTTCATAACCAACAAAAATGAGAAAGAAAACAGACGGCCTGACGTTAATACCTTTAATTCTCTTCTCCGCAGCCTTGGCCGTGGTGCCGAGCATTTATGATCAAGGGTCTGAGATCCGGTCTATCAACACAGGAAAGTGTAGGAATGGGATTAGGCAAGATGGGGACATCAGTGCAGTTAGAAACACACTGTCACTGAACACTCAAGGATGAACTCTCTCTATTGATTGCGTTGTTTTCTTGCACATTGTCGCTGAAATTTGATGCTCAAAGTTGATGTTATTGATATGGTCAGAGTCTTGCATGTGTCATTATATTATTAACATTTTACCGAAATCAAGATCAAATGTACTTACAAGATTTTTGATCAGCGCGTTTTGGAGAATTTCGGACATGTGTTTTGTCTTTCACTAGAATGGCCTCATCTGAGGCAGTAAGTGCATCGCATTTCATCAACTTGTATATTAAGTTTACCATGGCTATGTGGGTGCTCAGTTTTTTTGTTTTTTTTTCTGTCATTTGCCCAAAATCTCATGTTATAAAAGATGGAAGTGTTACAGACACGCTTTTTAAGGCAGTATTGGCTGTGATTTAAGGACAAATGATGATTAAGACACTCTTCTCTGCTCCTCAAATAAATAAAACATTAGCATTAATATACACTCTAAAAAATGCTGGGTTAAAATCAACCCAAATTGGGTTGTTTTGGCAACCCAGCGCTGAGTCAAAAAGGGACGTACCCAGCGCTGGGTTGTTTTAACCCAGCATGTTGGGTTAAATGATTGACCCAGCATGCTGGGTTGTTTTTTTAACCTAAATTTTGGTGTAAAATTACTACATTGCTGGATTAAAATGAACCCAAAATGGGTTTGTAGTTAAAGCCAGAAATCTTGGAAATTATAAAATCACTTTTACACACAAAAATTACTATGAAAGGTTTAAAATTTATTAAAAAATGAGAATAAGGGCAAACATGGTCAAAAGTAACAAAGTGGATGTGAGAAGAACTGCAAATCAACACAGTTTATAGTTAAATGAAATGTTTTTTTTTTAACAGTTCAATGAACATTGATGAATATAACTTGCATTTAAAACCAAATTAGACTTTTTAACATAAGTTAACATGACTAAAGTTTTTTTTACAAAATAACATTAATGATGAACACAAACCACAACATTAGCGCTGGCATTATAACATTTGCATAAGTTATTGAATTTTCTAGCTAAGACACAAGTATACATGTGAAAGAGTGTGAGAATGAGAGAGCGTGAATTCCTCGACAAATGTTCAGTGCTTGTTCAGTGTTGTTTAGGGATTACAGATTAAATGCTAACCCAGCATTCTTACCCGCAGTCTCAACCCAGCATTTTTTAGAGTGTGTATATATATATATATATATATCGGACATGTATATATATATATATACACCGATCAGGCATAACATTATGACAGGTGAAGTAACACTGATTATCTCTTCATCACGGCACCTGTAAGTGGGTGGGGCATATTAGGCAGCAAGTGAACATTTTGTCCTCAAAGTTGATGTGTTAGAAGCAGGAAAAATGGGCAAGCGTAAGGATTTGAGCGAGTTTGACAAGGGCCAGATTGTGATGGCTAGACGACTGGGTCAGAGCATCTCCAAAACTGCAGCTCTTGTGGGGTGTTCCCGGTCTGCAGTGGTCAGTCTCTATCAAAAGTGCTCCAAGGAAGGAACAGTGGAGAACCGGCGAAAGGGTCATGGGCGGCCAAGGCTCATTGATGCACGTGGGGAGTGAAGGCTGGTCCGTGTGGTCCGATCAAACAGACGAGCTACTGGAGCTCAAATTACCCAAGAAGTTAATGCTGGGTTCTGATAGAAAGGTGTCAGAATACACAGTGCATCACAGTTTGTTGCGTATGGGGCGGCAGAGCCGCTGACCAGTCAGGGTGCCAATGCTGGTGCGTGGCTTACCTGGGGAACACATGGCACCAGGATGCACTATGGGAAGAAGGCAAGTCGGCAGAGGCAGTGATGCTTTGGGCAATGTTCTGCTGGGAAACCTTGGGTCCTGCCATCCATGTGGATGTTACTTTGACACATACGTACCTAAGCATTGTTGCAGACCATGTACATCCTTTCATGGAAACTGTATTCCCTGGTGGCTGTGGCTCTTTCAGCAGATAATGTGCTCTGCCACAAAGCAAAAATGGTTCAGGAATGGTTTGAGGAGCACAACAATGAGTTTGAGTTGTTGACTTGGCCTCCAAATTCCCCAGATCTGGAGCCGGTCGCGGGAAGAACGTCCAGCCCGCTCAGGCCGCTGCCAGGTGGCAAGCGTCGTCGGAAGAGACCCTGAGTCGGGCTGCCCAGAGATGGAGGAAACTGCTCTTCAGGAGATGGCTGCAGCACCACTCCTTCCCCCGGTGGAGGGCCGGGGGAACACCATTTGTTTTTCTGTTCCGCCACTGGCTTCAGTGTCAGTGGCACCCAAATTTTCAATAAAAGAGCAGTTTCCAACATCTCTGGGTGCCAAGAGAGCGCGTCTGGCGGTATGCGACGCTATCATGCCTCGTACCCCTCAGACACCTCTCTCCTCGCCAACAGGCAGCGTCGGTTGTGCGGACGCACACAATGTGCCTCCCCACGCTCGCCCGTCCCCTCAGCGGATGCAGGTCGTGTGTCAGACCCAGACCCCTGCACGGACCACTCCCATGTCGTCCTGGGGCCCCTGCGTTCCGCTGTGCTGCCCCGCTCCGGGTACGTCCGTGGTGCCGATGATCCCGCTTGCTCGGTCTCTGGGGGCCTGGCTAGCGCTCCCCAGCCCGTCTCGCTGGATCATCCGCACCATCAGACTCGGCTATGCGATTCAGTTCGCCCGGCGTCCCCCGAAGTTCAGGGGTGTCCACTTCACATCTATACCGAAGGAGGGCGCCCCGGTGCTTCAGGCGGAGATCGCTGTCCTATTGGCGAAGGACGCGATAGAGCCGGTCCCTCCAGCCGATATGAAGTCCGGGTTCTACAGCCCGTACTTCATTGTACCCAAGAAAGGTGGCGGGTTACGACCGATCCTGGACCTGCGTTACCTGAACCGCTCCCTCCACAGGATGCCGTTCCGAATGCTAACGCAGAAACGCATCTTCAGGTGCATCCGTCCCCAGGATTGGTTTGCAGCGATCGACCTGAAGGACGCGTACTTTCATGTCTCGATTCTCCCTCGACACAGACCGTTTCTACGCTTTGCTTTCGACGGACGGGCATACCAGTACAAAGTCCTGCCCTTCGGGCTGTCCCTGTCGCCCCGTGTCTTCACGAAAGTCGCGGAGGCGGCCATTGCTCCCATGAGAGAGCGTGGTGTTCGCATCCTCAACTATCTCGACGACTGGCTGATTCTTGCCCAGTCGCGGGAGCAGTTGTGCGAACACAGGGACATGGTGCTCCGGCACCTCAGCCAGTTGGGTCTTCGGGTCAACTGGGAGAAGAGCAAACTCTGTCCCGTACAGACTCTGTCTCCGTACCCCTCGGCAGTCGGATGTTGCGGAGCGTCCGACGCCAGGTCTGGCACTCGTATGCATTGGTGGAACTTGTGTCAGGCTGGGTTTCGTATGTCGTGACCCCTACGGCGGTCCCATACGTGTATTTTCCACGGTACAGCTCCCTACGGCGAGCTCGTGTCTTTCCCTTGGCAGAGTTCCTCTGCCGTCTCAGTACGGTGTCGTCCCCCGCCTGCATTAGGCCGGGGCCACCCCTTGGACTTTCGTATGTTGAGCTGCCCACGGCCAGCCCATACGTTCTTTCCACATGGTAACTCCCTCTGGGCATGATGTGGCTCCCGCAGCGTCCTTCGGGCACGCTTTCCCAGCGTTATCCAATACAGTCTGCTGAATGGGTCTTGCGGAACAGCAGTATGACTCTCCTGGCGTGAATCTCCCCGCCCGCTTCAGAACGGGGTCTGAGGGGCTCTCGCTGGGTGCTGGTAGTGGTAGTAACTGTGGCGCTTTCCATAGGGATCCCAATTCGTCGGTATTACCGACGTACGTCGTAGTGACCGACTGAAAGGGAACGTCTCGGTTACGTATGGTAACCCTCGTTCCCTGAAGGAGGGAACGGAGACGTACGTCCCGTCGCCACAGTTCCTTCCATCACTGCATGGCCGAGTCACTGGTTCGGCTCCTCAGTGAAAAACGTCAGTGCGTTGCTCTCGCTTCCTGTTTATACCCGTGGCGCGGGGCGGAGCGCGAGATGCAAATCTCGCACGCCAATTGTTCATTGGCCTGTTCTTAAGTTCTCGAAGCTGATAGGGGCTCTCTGAAGTGATCCCAATTCGTCGGTATTACCGACCTACGTCTCCGTTCCCTCCTTCAGGGAACGAGGGTTGCCATACGTAACCGAGACGTTTCATATCATCTGAATAATTTATTAAATATTTTAAATTTAATGAAATACCGGTGACCGTTTAGTATCATCACAGACAATCTGGACTTTTCTAAAATGTGAAACTACTGTTGTGATCATTTCAAGGTAGGAGACATCTTGCAAACATTAATAAGATTATATTGATAAAAAGTAGAACTTGAGGGACACAATGTGTATTTTTCAATATAATACATGGTGCATCTCAAAATAAGCCCTTATAATAGTTAAATAAGCACTTGAGTATTGAGTTGATATTGTTGCTGTGAATTTGTTACATATTCATACTTCACAATATAACGTATTTTTAATATTACAATACAAATGTGCAAGCATTGCCTGATTTACAGGTATTTAAAGTTTATTTCTTCTGTTTGATGTTAAGAGAAATCCTCCGATGAAGGAAGCACAGACCCGCTGCATTTAGTTCAACTGGATTTTGGCTTTTTAGCAAATAAAATGCTAATGTACTGTAAGAGTTTAGTGAATTGACTCTTGGCACATTTTTTTCTCAAACAGGAACGTCAGTAAATTAAATGACATTGGCTTCAAAAACAGCTGCACGGTGTGACTGTACATCATCCATTATTGAGCAGGGAATCCATTGTGCACCCGAAAGTAATGAATCAGTTTTTCTTGTGTCAAATCTTTTTTTGAACAGTTTGTTGGAATTCAAGTCCTCCAGCCTGACTGTGTTCATGCACTACTGAAGCATATCATTTCCATAAGACACATTGGTTTTTGCTACAGCCTGTCAACAAATACGTAACTGCGCAGCGATTTCCAAAGGCAGTTGATCCTGCATTACACAGTCTGCAGCGTGGCAGTCCTTCCCGCTCCCACTGATGTTTCCTTGGCTCTGAAAGCAGCCTCTCTTATAAATCCGAGTAGCAGTGTAAAATGGGGATTACAAGCTTGTAGCGAACGTTTCATGAAGTGCATTAAGAGTTGTTTTTATCATAATAGGAAACCAACAGTTGAGGTCTGGCACGAAAACTCCTGCGCCCATTCAAACACTGTGACTGAACTGTGTCTGCGCTTTTCAATTGGCATTGACTTACGCATGGATTCCAGCACAAAGAATTTGCATGAAAGTCTTTTTTGGCTCAGGCTTTAACAGAGCCTTAGATCATGTTGAGAGAAAACACAACACGAAAGCCATGGAGCAGACAAGACGCCCCGAGTAGACCGGGCTGCGCTGGTGGCTTCTGGGAGAGTGTGCGTGCAGCTGTGCCCAGTGATGACTTATAGCTGGACCAGCTGGGTGACAGTGACCGCTGTGCCCTCCTCTTCCATCTGCACTGTCTGTCCATCCCCATCACAGCCTTAATGGAGTGTTTGGGCACCAGAACAGGCGGATCACATGTCCCGCAGACTCCACGCTATCTGTGCCGTGTCTGACTCATCTCTCTGCGGATCTCTCAGGGACCAGGGTTGAAGTTTTGGACGGCAGAGGGATAGTTCATCCAAAAAAATGTACAAATGTCATTGTTTACTCACCCTTGTGTCGCTTGAAACCCAGATGATTCACTTTTTTCATTGACCGCAGACAAGATGCTCACACTTTTTCCACATAATGAAAGTGGATAGTGACCAAGGAATGTCAAGCTCCAAAAAATGACAAAAAAGCACGGTAAAAATAAGCAGTTTATGTGCTTAGGGTTCTGTAGCTTGTTTTTATTTTTTTTGGACTCTTAAAGGATAAGTTCACTTAAAAAAAATGAAAATTGAAAATGATCCCATGATTTACTCACCCTCTAGCCATCCTATGTGTATATGACATGTCTTCTTTCTGTTGAACACAATCAGAGTTATATTAATAAATGTCCTGACGCTTCCGAGCTTTATAATGGCGGTGACGGGGTCCATTGAGTTTGAAGCTCAAAGAGTGCATCCATCCATCATAAACTTCCTCCATACGGCGCAGGAGATTAATAAAGGTCTTCTGAAGCTAAGCAATGCTTTGTGTAAGAAAAATATCCATATTTAAAACGTTGTAAAGTTAAATATCTAGCTTCCGCCAGACCATCTTCCATATTCAACTTATGAAAAAAATTTAACTGGCGCAACGGATGACGTCGGAAGTAGCGTAAGTTTTTTAAACTGCGAGAGGCGTTACACTTTCTTCATAAGTTGAATACAGAATGCGGTCTGGCGGAAGCTATTTTACTTCATAATGTTTTAAATATGGATATGTTTCTTACAAAAACCCATGCCTTTATTAACCCATGAAGCCGTGTGGAGTACAAGATGGATGAATGCACTTTTTTGAGCTTCAAACTCAGGAGCCCTGTTCCCTGCCATTATAAAGCTTGGAAGAGCCAGGATATTTATTCAATATAACTCTGATTGTGTTCATCAAATAGAAGAAAGTCATATACACCAAGGATGGCTTAGGGCGGGAGTAAATCATGGGATACATTTAATTTAAAATTAAACTAATCCTTAATGCCAAAGTATACTATTTTATATAATAATAATAATAATAATAATAATAATAATAATAATAATAATAATAATAATAATAATACATTTTATTTGAAACACACTTTATATAAAACACAATCTCAAAGTGCTACAGATTTAAAACAATCAAAAAATATAAATAAAACTGAAAAATTAAGAAGTAACAAATCAATCAAAAGCTCTGCTAAAAAGGTGGGTTTAAAGACCACGTTTAAAAGCATCTACAATCTGTGGGGTCCGCAAGTTGTCAGGGAGAGCATTCCACAGACGGGGGGCTGCTGAGCAGAAGGCCCAATCTCCCATAGTACGGAGTTTGGTCGTGGGAGTTTTGAGAAGATGCGTTGAAACAGAACGGAGATTACGTGTGGATGTTTGTGTGGTGAGGAGTTCCTTGAGATAGGGGGGTGCGTCACTATGGATGCACTGGTAAGTAAGGAGGGAGATCTTATACTCAATCCTGAGCGGGACAGGAAGCCAGTGGAGTGATTTGAGAATGGGGGTGATATGGTCGTATTTGCGCACCCTCATCCGGATCCTAGCAGCGCTTTTCTGAATATACTGTAGCTTCTGGAGATTTTTGCCAGGGATCCCGATAAGGAGCGCATTGCAGTAGTCCAGCCTGGAGGAGACAAAGGCGTGGACAAGCTTCTCCGCATCTGCCAGTGTTAGTATGGGACGAAGTTTGGCAATGTTTCTGAGGTGGAAGAAGGAGGTCTTACACAGATGTTTGATGTGAGCTTCAAAAGTAAGTTGGGATTCCATTCTGACCCCCAGGTTGGTGACTGATGTGGAAAGTGGAATGTCCTGATCAGAGAAAGCAATGCTGGTGATAACGGAATTCCGGACCTGAAGTGGTGTGCCGACTAGGATTGTTTCAGTCTTGGAGCTGTTTAGCTGCAGAAAGTTTTGCTTCATCCACGCCTTTATCTCATCCAGGCAAGTGATCAAAGTGGATGGAGTGAGGTCAGCAGAGGGGGAAGAATTTGTCCTAAGGTAAAGTTGAGTATCATCAGCATAGCAGTGAAAAGAAATCCCATGACGGCTGATGACACAGCCAAGTGGGAGCATGTAGAGGATGAACAGGAAGGGGCCGAGCACTGAGCCTTGAGGGACACCGCAGGTGACGTTGTGTGACAGGGATGTACCTTCTCCCAACGCAACATATTAAGTTCTCCCAGTAAGATAAGATGAGAACCAGTTGTGGACAGAGTCAGAGAGACCGATGGTGGAATGTAAACAGTGAAGGAGGATGTTATGATCAACAGTATCGAAAGCTGCAGTTAAGTCATATGCACGTGAGGGTCAACGTGCAGTGTGCGTGACGCAAATTTCGTCATCAGAAGAGTATGCATACCGCCAGATTTTTGTAACCGCACGTACTTTGCCTGTACTTTGTACTTGTTTGCAGTATTTACATGGGTTGTAACTTGTGGCAAGAGATTGCTCAAAACTGCGCATGCGTCGAACGCCTGTGTACAAGTCAGAAAAACAATACTTTGCAAGGCGTTCACGTTTACTTTCTGCATTGCACCCTCACCATTAACTTTCATTGTAACAAATTGTGATTTTAATTGTCATTTTCACAACGTACACTGTTTCAAAGCAGCTCTAGAGAAAGCCATGATGTTAATGTTTGTAATATCTTAATATTCATTCCTTATAGTCAAGTTTAGTAAAATACAGCTGGATGATGATATAATTTTTCATTTTGTAGCAATAAAAGCAATCAAGCAGTTTTATATTTATATATATTGCTTTATGTTGATTTACTGTATGTATGTGGAAAAGATTACATATACTTACTGTAAATACATTTTATATGGAGCTGTGACAATATAGTTACAGTAGTGGCCAATAATGGTGTTCAGATGGGATATTTGTTTTAAAGACCCTACAAGTTTGATTAAAACATGAAAATATGAAAGAACAAAACACTAAACTTGGTTAAGGTATTTGACAAATAAGGTATTACGGTATTATTTGTTAAAGGGACAATTCGCCTAAAAATTTAAATTAGCCCATGATTTACTCACCCTCAAGTTATATACTTTTTTAATATAACTCTGATTGTGTTTGTCTGAAAGAAGAATGTCATATACACCTAGGATGACTTGAGGGTGAGTAAATCATGGGCTAATTTTCATTTTTGGGTGAACTAACCCTTTAAGGTATCTGACAAAATGGCTGTCCTTTAAAAGGCAAACTACAGCTAGAGGTTTTATTTTGCAATGCAATAAAAAAAAAGCATACATTGACTACAACATAATGCACGTGTTCATAATTTCTTGGCAAAAAATGTCTGAGCAGTTTTACGTTTCATTGCGTAATCACAATAAAACAATTGACTCCGAGCACAACTTCATAATATGCTTACAAAATCTTTAACAACATTTTGATAATATTTGAATAAAGGTTGAAGATGTTAATTTTCCTAGGCCGGTCATTACTTTTGGCCACGTCTAATGGAGTCGTCCATTCACAGGTGTTGGAGCATCTGAAGTCTTCATAAGAGGCTGGATCCAGACTGGAGCTGACGTACTCTCGTTACCTCGGGATGGGCGTCCCGAGATAAAACAGAAAAGCAAATGGAGGATAATTAGCGTAGCTGCCGTTCATGACATTAAGCAAAGATAATCATGTGCATTTGATCTGATATAACTGGAGTACAAGGTTATGAGATTCATTATGTGAATGCTTGGCTAAAGAGATGCGTCTTTAATCTAGATTTAAACTTTGAGTCTAAACCCCGAAGATTATCAGGACATTATTATTATTATGGGGGTAAAGTTGGATATTAAACAGGTCTGCTTCTTAGAGGTGGTTCAAGTCAAGCCATTGAGGTCTAGATCATAAGCATTCCCTCAAAATCTCCCCAAAAAACGACAAACAAGAGAATGTGTGGATCTTTAGGTTTGTGGCCCTGTGTGTAAGGCAGAGTGTTTAATGTGTGTGTAGGCGGCAGCGCCATCTCACAGACGCTGGGCAGATTGTTGACCGGTGTATTAGACAGAGTGAGCGGGGGTGGACTGCTGAAGGGTAATTGCTACTGTAAATACATTTGCAAGTATCTAAAATAACACCAACCAGCTGCCCGCATGGAACAGCATTAACCGCCATTAATTAGGTGTGAGATGAAAAAGATTGATAGCCTTTAGATGTGCTGATTGGTAAATTGACTGAGAAAATGTAGAGACTATTAAGCTGATTGGTCGTCTTCCACAGAAGATTTTTCCAATGCTGAAAATCAAGCTGAAATCAAAATTTATCCTACTTGAGTATTTTTTTTACCCTACAGAATGTACCCTACTTGAGTACTCAAGAATGTTCCTGAATGATTCATTGGTGCACATTATCCCAAATAAAAATATATCCGTACCTTTCCAGCTGTCATTACAAATCTCTCAACTTTTCGACCCCTCTCCTGCAATATCATTCTGGTCCATTTGATCCATTCAGTTACTTTTGGGTGAGATAAAGTGTTCTACATCTCTAACTGAATATACGCATATACAGTCAGCTGAAGGATTATTATGAACACCTGTTCAATTTCTCATTAATGCAATTATCTAATCAACCAATCACATGGCAGTTGCTTCAATGCATTTAGGGGTGTGGTCCTGGTCAAGACAATCTCCAGAACTCCAAACTGAATGTCAGAATGGGAAAGAAAGGTGATTTAAGCAATTTTGAGCGTGGCATGGTTGTTGGTGCCAGACAGGCCGGTCTGAGTATTTCACAATCTGCTCAGTTACTGGGATTTTCACGCACAACCATTTCTAGGGTTTACAAAGAATGGTGTGAAAAGGGAAAAACATCCAGTATGCGGCAGTCCTGTGGGCGAAAATGCCTTGTTGATGCTAGAGGTCAGAGGAGAATGGGCCGACGGATTCAAGCTGATAGAAGAGCAACTTTGACTGAAATAACCACTTGTTACAACCGAGGTATGCAGCAAAGCATTTGTGAAGCCACAACACGCACAACCTTGAGGCGGATGGGCTAAAACAGCAGAAGACCCCACCGGGTACCACTCATCTCCACTACAAATAGGAAAAAGAGGCTACAATTTGCACGAGCTCACCAAAATTGGACAGTTGAAGACTTGGAAAAATGTTGCCTGGTCTGATGAGTCTCGATTTTTGTTGAGACATTCAGATGGTAGAGTCAGAATTTGGCGTAAACAGAATGAGAACATTGATCCATCATGCCTTGTTACCACTTTGCAGGCTGCTGGTGGTGGTGTAATGGTGTGGGGGATGTTTTCTTGGCACACTTTAGGCCCCTTAGTGCCAATTGGGCATTGTTTAAATGCCACGGCCTACCTGAGCATTGTTTCTGACCATGTACATCCCTTTATGACCACCATGTACCCATCCTCTGATGGCTACTTCCAGCAGGATAATGCATCATGTCACAAAGCTCGAATCATTTCAAATTGGTTTCTTGAACATGACAATGAGTTCACTGTACTAAAATGGCCCCCACAGTCACCAGATCTCAACCCAATAGAGCATATTTGGGATGTGGTGGAACGGGAGCTTCGTGCCCTGGATGTGCATCCCACAAATCTCCATCAACTGCAAGATGCTATCCTATCAATATGGGCCAACATTTCTAAAGAATGCTTTCAGCACCTTGTTGAATCAATGCCACGTAGAATTAAGGCAGTTCTGAAGGGGAAAGGGGGTCAAACACAGTATTAGTATAGTGTTCCTAATAATCCTTTAGGTGAGTGTATATTCAACTGCTCATTAACACAAATATCTAATCAGCCAATCGCATGGCAGCAACTCACATGTAGACATGGTTAAGATGATCTGCTGAAGTTCAAACTGAGCATCAGAATGAGGAAGAAAGGTGATTTAACGAGGCATGGTTGTTGGTTATTTCAGAAACTGCTGATCTACTGGGATTTTCATGAACAATCATCTCTAGGGTTTACAGAGACTGGTCTGAAAAAAAGAGAAAATATCCAGTGAGCAGCAGTTCTGTGGCCAAACATGCCTTGTTGAAGAATGGCCAGACTGGGTCAACTGATAGAAAGGCAACAGTAACTAAAATACACACTCATTACAACCGAGGTCTGCAGAAGAGCATCTCTGAACACACAACACACCGAACCTTGAAGCAGACGGGCTATAAAAGCAGAAGACACACTCCTGGTGTGAACTGTGTGATGCAATGTGTGAACTGTGTGAACTGTGTGATGCTATCATGTTAATATCGACCAGAATGTTTCCAGCACCTTAATTAAGGCATTAATTAAGTATAATTAAAAATAATTAAGGCAGTTCTAAATGTGGTCCAACCCAGTCCTAGCAAGGTGTACCTAATAAAGTGGGCCGGTGAGTGTATGTGTATTAAATGTGTGTGTAGCATGTGATTTCCTCTGGCTGTGAATAACACTGACACCTGTAGTCTACAGGTCTACAGACACTCAATTTTTATACTTTCTTTTTCAGAGTACTTTGTAACGTCTACCAGAGGGTGAAGTCTGCCCAGACAAAAAACATAAGAAACAGGAGGCGAGAAGAACGACACTGGTCAAAATGAACTGGTAGTCCCACGAGTCTTTATAAAGGGTTCGCACAAAAGAATACACTCTTCCCCTACATGTAAAAAGAGTGAGGGGAAAATGAAAAGAAAACACTCTGAAAAACGTTACAAAATCAAAGGGGAAAGGTAACATTAATAAACTGAAACACCAGTCAGCCGAAGAGCAGTCATCTCTCTCGTCACACTCAACATGCGTGCGCGCTCACATAAAAACAGCGTGCACCATAGAAGCGGTCATCTTAAAGGCACAACAACATTAACATCCTGCACCGTATTCCAGGTGGCCGTTACAGATCCCCCCCAGGAAGGTAAAGGCTGGCCTCAGCCGTGCACAACTGAGTACTGCATCGCTTTGAACAACCCCACACATGAGAAGTTGTCAATTTCAGACCATACAGGAGTATGTATTAAGGCATACACTGGCATACATGACAGTACAGATGGACCAAAATACATAGACTGCAGCAGCATATTTAAACAAATGAAAACAGCCTGTAACCAACCATAGACAAAATATGGGACATTCCTTTTTTTTTTTCATTTTTCTTTTCGTTGAACACTATAACAAACAACATGCCAACAGACTGATCATTTACGCTAATGTCCTTTTTTTCCACAGAAGGTGGTAAACCTTTTGCACTTCCCAGCTCAAAACATGACCCCACACTTGTACCATTACCACACTATTTAAGATCAAGTTTGTCTGTGTGGTACACATTCGTCCACCTGTTAGTCGACCAGTCTGAGGTGATTCTTGGTGCATGTCGAGGTCTTAAGTTATAATGTTGTCTGTCAAGATCATTATCATCAACAGTCAAGTCATCATTCAGAGTCCCCGAGTCTATCTGTAGGTCAGGAAAACAACCTACATTGTCCACCTTTCCTGACAGATCCTGAACACTGGTCGTCACTGGGCAACTGTATTCGTCCTCAATTTGCAGGTCTGTTAAGTTTGCGGCGGTAGGACCACGACTTGTACCCTCATGCACTCCCTTTGACAAAGAACTGTCAGCCGTCGCTTCTATACCAGAACCATCTGTAGGCACAGTCTCGGTTTCAACAAGTGGGTTCCAGGTACGAAAAGGCAACAGATTTGCGACATGAAATACACCTGCGTCTCCTCCTGTATTCACATCAACTAGTCTGTAGTTCACTTCTGACAGCTTTTGTGTAATACGATAAGGGCCCGTATATACAGGTGCAAGCTTAGCCGTGAAGTTTGCCAGAGCATCAGAACGGGGATGAGTTTTTACTCTGACCAGTTCGTCCACTGAGTAAGATACAAACCGACGTCTCTTGTCGTAGTACTTCTTCCTTTTGGCATGGCTTTCATTCAAAATGGACCTAGCATGATCATGCGCTTCTCTAATTGATGATTCCAAGCATTCTGGGTACGGAATACCAGGTTCATCTGTACCATCACAGTTCGGCTGAGTGATAATGTCAAGAGGAGTACTCAATTCTCTTCCGTACAGCAACATGGATGGGCTATGGCCAGTGCTTTCGTGTGGTGCAGTTCTCAAGGCAAAGCAAATTTGTGGCAGGTAACGATCCCAAGCAGTGTGTTTGTTGTCAACGTAAGCACGGATGGCGGTCTTGAGCAAACGATTCACCCTCTCCGTTGCATTCGTTTGGGGGTGGTATGCCGTTGTAAGTCTGTGTTCCGACCCCAGGGTGGTGAGTACACGCTTGAAGAGTTCACTGATGAATGGGGACCCTCTGTCTGAGATCAGATAAGTAGGAGCACCATGACGTGCAAAGACCTCACTAAGCAACTTGCTGGCGGCAACTTGGGCAGTTGCTTCTCTCACTGCACTGACTTCCACCCATTTCGAAAAATAGTCCACAAAGACAAGGATGTACGCATTTCCGCTGGGTGTACGCGGTAAAGGCCCTACAAAGTCCACCCCAGTATACTCCCATGGTTTTTGTGGGCGAATAGGAATCATAAAACCTGCAGGTTTCCTCTGGGTCGGTTTTGTGAACTGGCAGACAGTACAGGAGGCGACGTACTTCTTAGTGTCAGATGACATCTTTGGCCAGTAAAATCGAAGTTTCAGTCTCGCTATTGTTTTTGTCATCCCCAAGTGCCCCGCCATCGGGTGATCATGGTAGTATTCCAACAAACTCCTTTTAACAGCTGTAGGTGCATACAGTTTAAGACGCTTCATGGGGTGAAGATTACAAGACACCTTGTCATCTACAAAGTACAGGAGTCCATCCTGGATCACATATTGAGACAACTCCCCAGCATTACTCTCATCCCTGCTCTCCAATGTGCGCAGAATTTCCCCCGTAACTGGGTCATTGAGCTGTAGCTGCCTAAGATGTTCCCGATCCGAAAACATTACAGGGGGTAGAGTACGCAGGTCAATGCCCCCAATTATGGCATAATCAGGGAGGATTCCCAAGGGTTCACCGCAGGAAGGAACAGGGTTACGCGAAAGGGCATCTGGCACTTTATTACTTGTCCCTGGCTTATGGACAATGTCAAAGTCGAAGTCCTGCAATCTGAGAGACCACCTAGCCAGCCGGCCGGAGAGGTTCGGGCGTGACATTAGCCACCTCAAACTGCTGTGGTCTGAAAAGATTGTCACATGAAGTCCTTCAACATATGGCCTGAAGTGTTCAAGGGCCCAGATGACAGCCAAGCACTCTTTCTCTGGCGTAGAATACGGCCTTTCAGACTTGTGTAGAGAACGACTCGCGTAGGCCACCACCACGTCCCTGCCATTATCGTCCTTTTGCATAAGTGCGGCGCCAAGTCCACTGTCACACGCATCCGTATGGATAAAGAAAGGTAGAGAAAAGTCCGGGAACCTCAAAATAGGAGCAGAAGTCAGCTTGTTCTTTAGATAATCCATGGCCGTCTGACACTCACTCGACCACCCAAAAGGAACATCCATCCTGGTCAACGCAAAGAGTGGCTCAGCATGGCGTGCATAATCATGGATAAAACGTCTATAATAGCTGGTCATTCCCAGGAACTGTCTGACTTGTTTTGTGTTACTCGGAGTTTTGAAATCCGTCACTGCCTTTATTTTGTCCTCATTTGGTAGGATCCCTCTTGCGTTGACACTATAACCCAGAAAGGTGAGTTCACTCCTGCAGAACTGGCACTTTGCAAGCTTAATGGACAGTCCTGCAGACTCCAGCCTTGTAAGAACATCTTTTAGGTCAGCGAGGTGTTGCTCAAAAGTAGGTGACGCCACCACAATATCATCCAAGTAGACGGCACAAGACTTGTAGATGAGACCAGCGAGGACTGTGTTCATAAGCCTCTGGAAAGTGGCGGGCGCATTGCACAATCCAAAAGGTAAGACACGAAACTGATATAACCCGCAATGGGAAACGAAAGCAGTCTTTGGCCTTGAGTTCTCCGCCACTGCTACCTGCCAATAACCTCTGGCCAAGTCAATGGTGGAAATGAAAGTCCCTCTTGCCAGGAAGTCGAGAGATTCATCAATCCTCGGGAGTGGATACGAATCCTTAACAGTGAGCTTATTGAGTGCCCGATAATCGACACAGAATCTTGGCTCACCTGATTGTTTTGGGACGATTACAACTGGGGCAGCCCAAGGCCCAGAAGCGGGTTCAATTATACCTTCCTTTAACATCTCCTTGATTTGAGATTCAATGAGTTCCTTTTTAGCAGGAGAAGTGCGGTACGGAGCAAGGTGGACTGGCTTTACATCACCCGTGACAATCTCATGCTCCACCAAAGAGGTTCGTCCCAAATGTCCGTCAAACAAATCACTGAAGGTCTCGAGCAAATCAGTCAAACTCTTTTTCTGTTCGTTATCCAGGGAGGCTTCTTTAACCTTTTCAGACAGGGCAAAAGTACTGACCTCCAGGCACGACAAATCAGAGACAGGCATAATTAAGTCAGTGCCCTCCAGCTCCTCAAGGGGCACCGGCTCATCACCGAGCACCACCGACCTGGACGGAACATGGATCGTGACTGAAGATCTCAACATAAAGTCCATTCCCAAGATAACAGGAGAAGAAAGATTATGGACAACAGCGAAGCGATGATAAAAACGCTGGCCCATAAAACCCAGAGATAACCAAATGACACCCAGTGGGCAACAGGGGGCTCCATCTGCAAGATGAATAGGAGGTGCGGACCATGGCTTAATTTTTATGTCCCCCCCAGGAATAGTCTGGATGACCACTGACTGCACCGCAGAAAGAGAAGCACCAGTGTCCAGAGTGGCATCAAAAGCTTGTCCATAAAGATTAACCTTTACTCTGAATGGCGTGTTCCAATAGGACGTGGAAACAACATCCTCTACATGACACAGCGTAGGTTGATCACTCATGGAAACATCAGGTAAGCGAGGCCTGTTTATCTTCTGGAGGGAGGATTGCCCCGTTTGAACGTCCTCCCTCCCCTGAAGTTTCCCCTCTGGGTTAAGTCTGAGGCCACTTCCCCTACCTCAATGGGCTGGTTAGAGCCATCCATCCAACTCCCATCCGACGGTCTATTTACAGTATCACCAGTCACTCTTGGGGGCTCTGTTGGAGGTGAACGCGGCCTTAATCCTGGACTACAGTTCGGACATGTACGGGTGGTGAATCCAGGCAAGGAGCATTTAAAACAATGAACATCCCTCGATGGCATAATACTAGCCTGTCTCTGAGGCGGACACCCAACACTTGGACCAAGGACTGCATGAAGCTCGTGAGCCCGCAAAAGAAGGTCCATGACTGACGGTATGGGTGTGCCATAAAGAGCGACTCTGTATTTCTCCAGCACATGCTTCCGTATCAAATCTATTTGCTCCTGTTGGGGCGGGGGGGTCTTTAGTTTACGGAACTCACCCAACATGTGAGCAACAAAAGTTGGCAGCGGCTCATCAGGCATTTGCACGCGGTCCAAAATGCCCCTCAGAATACGTTCTTGATTATCGGAGGGCAGAAAGACAGTCCTGAAAAACTCACAGAACTGAGCCCAAGTTGTCACATATGTGCTAAGGATGGTAAACCATTTTCTTGGCTCTTTTGACAGGAAACGTGGGAGCTCGAGGAAAATCTGTGCATCCGTGAGATCCAATGAGGTTCTGTACACATTAAGTGACTGAAGCCATTCTTCAGGATTCAGGGAACCATCTGCAGAGAACACGGGTGGCTCGAGTCGTGATTGGTGAAGCACAGATGTAAGGGCTTTCGTTGTGGTATTCATATCCATAGTGAGTGGCTGAGCAAATATGGGTGCAGTACTATATGTTGCATTGACTGGCACTGACCTTGAGGCTATTGATGGAGCTTGCGCCAAACCGTAAGGCGTCGAGCTGGCCAAGGGAGCTGGTTGTGGTACGGTACACTGTTGATCCGCTAAACGGTCCAGCATGTCTTTTTGTAGGTTAATTGAGTCACGAAGGCACCGCTGCAGCATTGCCACCTCTGCTTGTAACAGCTGAACTTGAGTCTGTACGTCTCCAGCACCTTGCTGTGATTCCACCTGTTGTGGAAGAGAGTCTGCGACTGAGGACCAGTCAGTTAGGTCAGACTGACAGTCAGGGTGAGTAGCCATTATGTACGACGACAGTCACGGTTAGTCAATGCAAACAATACTTGAAAAACTGTAAATTTCCACAAATAAATGTAAGAAAAACAGAACTTAGTAAAATGTCGTTTAAGCACACCCACAGGGAAGAAACATCAGTAATTATTTTAAAAGTTTGCAGTTAACTAACATGCACATTGAATTTTCCTCTTAACAGCACCCTGTGATATGATTTCCAACAGTGAAACCCAGCAATGTGAGTAATATCAAAAAGTGTCAGAAAAACGTGGAAACTCTGATGATTTGCCCACTATAAAATGATACCCAATCAAGTGTCCTTGCAAACATCGATCCATTCCGTGCGTTCTGGCTTGAAACGAGAAGACGCGCACCACAAAAAGGAGAGAGAAGAAAAAAAAATAATGTCCCGCGTGTGATTTCTTCACTTGATCTTCAGAGTTCACATGTTCACAATGTTCCTCATTGTCACAGACTCGTCGCATAAAAGTCCGAGTGATGCAAAAGACAGCAGTTTTCCCCGTAATGTCCTGATGCAATATAATACAGTTCAGTTCAAAAAGTGATCAAAAGGCAAAACGGTCGGGGGGAAAAAACGTCCAAAGATTCGCGTATGCAATTGAAGCATCCAATATTCCGACGATCCATGAAAATAATACAAGCTCAGACAAAAAAAATACTCACAGTACCTGACAGTCAGTCACGTAGCGACCGCATGGTCCCCATAGATAGCAAGCTAGTCAGCCAGTTACGATTGCTGCAGCGCAATGAAAAACTCCAGCAACGAAATCCTCTTCCAAAAAGATAAACAAATTAGAACATCCGTGTCAAAAACGAAAGATGACTGGTATGGATCTAGTTGTTCGGGCGCCAATTTGTAACGTCTACCAGAGGGTGAAGTCTGCCCAGACAAAAAACATAAGAAACAGGAGGCGAGAAGAACGACACTGGTCAAAATGAACTGGTAGTCCCACGAGTCTTTATAAAGGGTTCGCACAAAAGAATACACTCTTCCCCTACATGTAAAAAGAGTGAGGGGAAAATGAAAAGAAAACACTCTGAAAAACGTTACAAAATCAAAGGGGAAAGGTAACATTAATAAACTGAAACACCAGTCAGCCGAAGAGCAGTCATCTCTCTCGTCACACTCAACATGCGTGCGCGCTCACATAAAAACAGCGTGCACCATAGAAGCGGTCATCTTAAAGGCACAACAACATTAACATCCTGCACCGTATTCCAGGTGGCCGTTACAACTTACATTTGAATTATGTATTGATATATAAAGAAAGTTTAAACAAATTTGGAACAAAAGTTTTTTTTAACTAAATCTTACCTACCCTACCTTTAAAACAGGAGTGTCTAGTGGGAAGTAAATGAGAATGCATGAGGGAAAGTCACGTGAGAGGAGGCAATGGCTCCATCGCGCCATGATTGGATATAATTGGTGCGTGCAATAAATCCTGCCTCTTGTTTTCGTACGCATTCTGGAATCAGCCTGAATGAAGACAATGATGGCGTTGATGAAGACTAATTAAAAAGGAAGTAAACAACTCAAACACTTAGATATCATTGCTTTATGTCACGTCAAAATCAGACTTGAAATGTTCTAAAATCACGATGACTGTGGGGGTTTTAGTGAGCGATCAGATCGAGGAAATTAAAGGTACATCTTCATGTCTGCTGTGTGTACAAGCTTGATGACTGCTGAAAAAAAGAAAAGCTGGACATTAGTTCACAAATAATATATATCATTTAAATTGTTACTGCCTTTAGTTATTATTTTGGAATAAATGTAAAAATGTGTAAAAACACTAACTTGATGAAATGTACACTTGGTTTATTACATAGTTAGAGTATGAATAAAAAATGGAGTGGTATTTAAAGGGTTAGTTCACCCAAAAATGAAAATTCTGTCATTAATTACTTACCCTCATGTCATTCGACACCCGTAAGACCTCCGTTCATCTTCGGAACACAAATGAAGATATTTTAGTTGAAATCTGATGGCTCTGAAAGGCCTCCATTGGCACAATGCACTTTACACTCTCAAGACCCTTAAAAGGTACTTAAGACGTCGTTTTCAAAGTCCATCTCACTACAGTGGTTCTAAAATAACTTTATGAAGCGACAAGAATAGTTTTTGTGCATAAAAAAAACCCTAAATAACGACTTATATAGTGATGACGATTTCAAAACACGGCATCATGAAGCTTCGAAGCGTTATGAATCAGTGAGTCGATTCAGCAGTTTGGATCGCCAAAGTTACACGATTTCAGCAGTTTGGCGGTTTGACACGCGATCCGAATCATGATTCGGCTCACTGATTCATAACGCTTCGAAGCTTCATGATGCCGTGTTTTGAAATCGTCATCACTATATAAGTCGCTATTCAGGGTTTTTTTGCGCACAAAAACTATTCTCGTCGCTTCATAAAGTTATTGTAGAACCACTGTAGTGAGATGGACTTTGTAACGACGTCTTTAGTACCTTTTAAGGGTCTTGAGAGTGAACCGTGCCATTGTGCCAATGGAGGCCTTTCAGAGCCATCAGATTTCAACTAAAATATCTTAATTTGTGTTCCGAAGATGAATGGAGGTCTTACGGGTGTCGAACGACATGAGGGTAAGTCATTAATGACAGAATTTTCATTTTTGGGTGAACTAACCCTTTAATGTCTTTTTTTTGTAATGTGTATTTAACCAAGGAAATTTATAAATACATACATTTACATTTTATATATACACCAATCAGACATAACATTATGACCACTGGCAGGTGAAGTGAATAATGCTGATTATCTCTTCATCATGGAACCTGTTAGTGGGTGGGATATATTAGGCAGCAAGTGAACATTTTGTCCTCAAAGTTGATGTGTTAACTTTGTGCTCATTGGGTCAGCAGGATCAGACAAAAACAGGTGGTGAAGAAAATACACATGTTAACCGCAAAAAGAATTAAGAATTAAGGTGAAGAATTAAGTGTGAAACCATCAGGAACCCTTTAGTCTCCAGCGCCACCATTTTACAGAACTGCAACCTTAACCTGGAGTCTCCAGAAGTGCAAGGTGTCCGGATCTCAGAGACTTCAGTTAGGTAAAGAATCCTAAAAAATGAGTCCCACTAAATAAGAATCACAAGCTGAAGTGTTGTAAAATACATGAAGAAGTGTTGTGAATACAGAAGACTGTTTTTTTTTTTTTTTTTTTGTAGGCTTTATATACAGATAGGTTGAGATTGACTCTTGAAGGACCAGCACCACATCCTCTAGTACCACTGTTTGAAGAATTCATCTGCCAGAATCTGACAGTAAGTTTTGGGAGTTCATTTTAGTCCATCCTGAAGTCCGTTTTGCTGAGATGGACTAAAAATGAACTCCCAAAACTTACTGTCAGATTCTGGCAGATGAATTTTGGAACTAGAGGATGTGGTGCTGGTCCTTCAAGAGTCACTCTCAACCTATCTGTCTATAAAGCCTATAAAAAAGCCGTTTTCATGTATTTTACTCTTCAGCTTGAGATTCTTATCTAGTGGGGGTCGTTTTTTAGGATTCTTTACCTAATTGAAGTCTCTGAGATCCTGACACCTTGCACTTCTGGAGACTCCAGGTTAAGGTTACAGTTCTGTAAATGGTGGCGCTGGAGACTAAAGGGCTGGTGGTTTCACACTTAATTCTTCACCTTAATTCTTAATTCTTTTGTGGTTAACATGTGTATTTTCTCCGCCACATGTTTTTGTCTGATTCTGCTGACCCAACGAGCATTTCACTGTCCAATCGTCATGCCTTAACTGCAATGTCTATTATTGCATTAGTATTGTATCCTTCTCATGGGCATTGAATAATTTTTTACTTTTCAGCCTGAGTTAAATCTCTTTTTTGGCTCATTTTATCTGTAAAAGAAAATGTGCCTAATAATTATGCACACCTGAATATAAGGAGTTTTTTCATTTCCAGCCTTCATGAACAATTATGTGTCACTTTATTAAATACTAATTTAATAGTAGTTATTAGGATTACTGTGGTTTGGAATTGGTAAAATGTGCCTGGAAAAAAAAAATATGATCAGAAAATCAACATGCCTAATAATTCTGCACACAGTATATATATATATATATATATATTTTAGCAACTGCATTGCAATGGCAACCACTTACAGTACTTGCATTGTGGTGGTGAGTTTTGCATAGACAAGCCACTCTCAAAAATCTTTTATGTTACGAAATATGAAATATTTTACATATTTGAGGCAAGACACTACATGCAAAACTAATCTATTGTTTTTTCATGCACTGGTCAATTTTGCTTCCATAACATGTCCTCTTTCAGACTAGTGGAAAGAAAACATCCAAAATAAAATATTTAAAATATATTTTATTGCACTTTATCTATGTGTGTCAGCAGATTTTTATTACAATACAATCTTTAAAGGCTGTTTTCAGTTTTTCTCCTGCATTGAGTCAAACATGTCCACTTCAGTAGCAGTTACAGGCACTAAACTTTAGTTTTATTTCTATCTATAATCTGAAGGATTTTACAGAGTTTGTGTATACATAATTTGCATTATTTATATTTTTATTTTATTTACATTGTATTCCTAAAACCAGGGATTTCCTGATTTATTGAGAGTCAAAAAAATATAACTGAAGAAGTTAAGATTTTAACATCTTTACCCTATTCTCCTGTAGCGTCTTGCTTTAATTGAATCTAAACCTTATGCTTTGAATGTTGCATGGGCCGGTTTCAAACAAGACCTTTATTTGTAGCTCCTTCATTGAATGTTTGTAGTTCGTCTGTACATAACATACATAGTCAGAGGAAGGTGACAGCATTGCTTTAAAAGCATGTCATCACTGTGAAACGTTCTCTGTCAGAGTGATGGAACTCATCATGATGAATTATGGATACAGCACAGTGTGTTTGCTGTTAGTTTAAGTATGTGCCCGCATGATAATGACAGGTTTTCATCTGCAGGTGAAGACAACAGGGTCATTGTTCGTACGGTAGAAGGGTGGATCCTTTCCTCTGGACAGTTTGCGGTTTCTTCTCTTGGTATGTAGCAATCACCTCCCCTGTCACAGTGCAGATAAGACAAACACACGGATGTTAGCACGAGTCATGTGTGTTTTTTCATTCTTAGCAGTATGCTAATCGCTACAGCACGAGCTAAGCTGACAGGTGAAGGTGGGGATGGATGAGTGCGATGTGACAGACGTCGGGAGGTGGTGGGGGTGGCAGTTACCAGTTACCAGACTCCGCTGACCTGACTGTGAACCTGGGGGGCAGGACACCAAATGATTGCCTCTCTGATTAGAGCAACATACCTGCGGGCTATTTCCATAACCTGACCATGCCACACAGCAATTACCCACAATGCAACAGGCCTGCTGTGACCTGCCATGCCAAAAGAGACTTAGCAGACCTCTCTGTCTGCGACGGCTATATTTGCACGATCATTAATGCGTTCGCCTCACACGGACGTGCATGAGTAAATCATCACGGGGGTTTGACCCGATGCTGAGCTGTCGGACGCAGGTCTTAGATTAAACCTTTAATGCATTCGATAAGAAAACATGTTTAAGATATAAGCATCTACAGGGTTTTTATCTAGATTAAACAGTCACGGCTGATTACTTGCATAGCTAAAAGCTGATTAAAGATAAGGAAGCCATTGATGATTTTTGCACAATGTGTTACATAACGACACTTTATGAAATAAATGCACATTTAACACAAGACAAGTGATGATGTTATGGCAGTGTATTGTATGGGTGTTATTGCAGTATATTTGACTGATTTATTCATGCACATTACCATATATTGCATATGAAATTTATGGGACCCAGAAAAAAAAAAGTGTTTTAAATTTAGTATTTTTTCATGCATGTCATTACATTGTTTAGAGCATAAGAAACAAATGAAAAAAAATATATAAAAATTAACATTTATGTTATGATATGTCCTCTGTAGTTGACACCAGGACTGAGTTGTTTAAAAAAATTAAATGACATGAAATTGCATGTATAGGCAAAAACATTGGGATTTATTTTTAATTCACCAAAATCAATTTTTAAGTTTCAGGATTTTTTTTTTTAAAACAACTTTGTTGAAAGATCATTCTGGACTATGTTATGAAAGATATAACGAAATGCATTGATATACAATTTTACTTTATGAAATATGTGGTTAAAATGGCCATAGTTGGATTTTCCCATTCAATACAATACACTTCATCTAATTTGCATATTAAGGTGTTCTTGGTGCAACATGTAATGAAACAATAATGGGAGTAATAACTGGCAACATTTTTCATAAAATATCTAATATTTCATAGGAATATTGATATGTAATTTCTTTCCCTATTCACTTGTTATGTCTCCGAAATGCCTGATAAACATGATTTAAATTCTGGCGTCCACTACAGTGGACATTTATGAAATCAATGCCCTGTTTTGCAACACAAAGTCATATTTTGATTAGAAACCCCATAACATTTTCTTGAGATGTTGATTTATAACAATCAATTTGAAAATTAATCTAATTTATATATTATAATTAATAAATTATAATTAAAAAATATTATCATATTTCCATAAGAGTGCTAAACATTAATGTCAGCCATTTTAAAAGACCAAGAAGAGGTTGTTGTCCTGGTGAAACCACCAAACATTTGGTATCTCTGCAAAGCCCCGAATGTGCTCTTTACAGGACATCCAGACTGTGACATGTGACATGTATGATGTCAGAGAAATTCCCTAAAATATAATGTAATGTATAATGTATAAACTACAGTGGACAAAAGTCTATTCGTGGGTCCTAGATATATATATATATATATATATATATATATATATATATATATATATATATACACTCTAAAAAAAAAAAGGTTCTATATGGCACCAAAAATGGTTCTAGGCTCGTAATCATAGGGGAACCTTTTTTAGTGCTATATAGCACCAATTTTGGTGCTTCAGTGGTTCTTCAGCGGTTTTTCAGTGGTTCTTCAGCGGTTCTTCAGAGGTTCTTCACCGGTTCTTTGACTAAGGTGCTATATAGCACCGCTGAAGAACCGCTGAAGAACCACTGAAGCACCAAAATTGGTGCTATATAGCACTAAAAAAGGTTCCCCTATGATTACGAGCCTTTTTTTAGAGTGTATATATGTATATATATATATATATATATATGTATATTATATATATTTAAATTCATTTTAAGTCATTTAACAGATCAGATTTGTTCAATGAAAGTCATAGCCTGCAAAGCAGAGATGAATGTTTACTGTTTCAAAGACTTTAACTAAAAATGTTACTATTATTAAACATTTATAAAGTCGTTATAACTGATTAATTAACATTTTGCGGTAACACTTTACAACAAGCTCCCAATGCATTAACTAACATTACCAATGAGCAATAGATTTGTTGAATTGTTTATTAATCTTTGTTAACTGTTCATTGTTAGTTGTATTAAATCATATAACCGATTTTACGATGCATCAGTAAATGTTGACATTTACGATTCTATAGGTTGTTTTTCAAGCACCTTATTACAACCTTTATTTACGTTTTAAAGTCATGCGCCCTCTAGCTTCTAGATTTATAGTGCATTTACACTTTATGAGCACATGTGTTCCCTGGGATTGAACCCACGATCGCATGATCACATGATAACATGATGTTGTATTTTGTAATGCTCTATCAATTGAGCTACGCAAAACCCGAGATATGACACACAAAAAAGGAACAAAGCATTAAAATGAAAGTGTCCTGTTGTCGATAGGGGCACAACTTTAGTAAACACTCCTATGGGTCGTATTTCATGAATTAAAATCAAAGTGTCCTGTTGTCGATAGGGGCGCAACTTTAGTAAACGCTCCTATGGGTCGTATTTCATGAATTAAAATCAAAGTGTCCTGTTGTCGATAGGGGCGCAACTTTCATGAATATTGGTTGGAGGACATGTTGAAACTAGAGATAACTATTTACGGTAATGAAAACTATTTTGTTATGAAGCATTTATAAGGTGATTATAACTGATTAATAAATGTCATGCAAATATATCATGGTCAAACATTAGTTAATGAATTAACTTGCGATGAGCATTGCATTTGTTACGTGTTTATTACTCTTTGATAACTGTACATTGTGTTAATAAATAATATTAAAAGACGCATCTTTTGATTTTTAATAACGTTTTAGTAAACGTTGAATTAAGCCAAAAGAATCCATGCAAGTATTTTTCATTGTTAGTTCTTGTTAACTAAAGTTTGCCTACTGCAGACTGTGCTACATGACCCGAGAAGTTAAATCCGAACAGTGTGTCTCTCTCTTTAGTGATAATCAGTGACACTTCAATCATCAACATTTCCACTGCGACTTCCTGTCAGCCGTAATCCTCCGCCGCAGGGTTTGAAGCTACCTTTGACCCTGACCCCTTTAGTTCGTATACACACACACTTAGAAAGACACATGTGTGCGTATGTTCACACATGCACAAGCTCACATACAGCCCAAGGTGATTGCCTTTGTGTGCTATAAACTACCAAAAATGCACTTGACGGTACAAACCTGTTTGAGCGGGTCAATGAGGAGCGAGGTGCACTACAGGACAGCATGAAGGAAGTGTGGAGTGAATGATAAGCCTATAATAGTCATACTTGTTTATTCAAGAAATAATTGTGCAAAAAAAAAGGATGTGAGGATGTTATTTTTTAAATATACAAATAGGACAGTCATCACTGCTCTTTATATTTCTGCTCATCAATTTGTGTCATAGATAATGATGATCGATGTATTACCAGTGTTTTAAGGCACAACCCAAGTAAATTACACTTTTATTGACTTTTTTATTGTCTTGAAGTTGACCCTGGCCTATAAAACGGCTAAGTACGTTTTTCACTGACTTTTTGCCTCAAGCTATTTCTACGACAAGACCCTTTCCACTGGGTTTTGTGTGTTTCATTTCACTCCCGAGTTCCATAAGTGAATCAGTATATCATGAACATGAATCTGATCCATAAAGTGTGAATGCTGATGAATTCATTCCTGCCTGGAACACAATTGCAAAGTTGTGCATAAAAGTATGGATGTAAATGAGTTTTAAAAAAATACTGTGGTTTTATGAAATATTCACTTATCCTGAACATACAGTACATACTTAGGGCACAACTCTTCTCGCATGTCAAGCACGCACGTTTGAGTTTCCATTTACCATGTTTGAAAGTGTTGAGACTTTATAGGATGAACAAATAATAAATAGAGAATATTAAAATATCTTCATTTGTGTTGTGTATGAAGATGAGTCTTATGGGTGTGGAATGTCATGATGGTGATTGAATGGTGTCAACGTTTTATTTTTGGGTGAACTCTGCCTTTAATCTTTTCTAATTCTTTAAATGTAATCCCTGTATAGAATCTAAACGTTTGCATGATTGTTTTGAATGAAATGTAACAGCAAACGTTTGTCTTGTTTGTTTTTTTTTGTCTTTATGCATTACACTAGTGCTCATCAACTTGTGAGATTTTGGGAGGCATGCCAACATTTCTGGTAAGTGAACATAGTCAACAAATGATACTAAACGGCTTTTATGTTGCGTTCTGGGAATTTCTGTGAAGAAAAAATCTGTGCACTGGAACCATTTAGTCATTGGCCGACTCCTGGTAGTGCACTTACTTCTGAATGAGGGAGCTGATTGAGACACAACTTTACTGTTTAAAATTATTAAAAGTCGTTAAAAGTCATAAATAAAACCAGGGGCGATTCTAGGATTTTCATTTCAGTGAGGGTATGAAAAAAAAAACACTTTAGTTTATGGTCCAATTCTCACTATTAACTAGCTTATTAGTATGCATATTAGGATATTGGCGGTTTATTATTCATACTTATAAAGTAAATATTAATGCCTTATTCTGCATGACCATATTGTGCATCCCTTAATCATACAATGTAGGCTGGTTTATAAACACTGAGATCCCAAATGCGAGGTAGTTAAGGGGGTTTGGGGGCCCCTCGAGAAAAAGTTGATTTCTATGATCTACATATGTGCATTGTAAGATGTTCTGAACGCCAAAAAATTTGACAACAACAGCTTGAAAACCATGTCAGTGGGCAGATATGACTGATAAAGTTTTTTCATTTCCGTCAGTGAAGAAAGTAAACTTATGTTTAAGTGATATTTATGTTTTATGAATAATTTTTGTTGACATGTTAATTTACTGAAGGCTAACAGGAAAGCTAGGTAATTAAATTTATTAAATTAATTTACAATATGCACACATTCATTACTTATCTTATGCCCAATACAAGCTGAAAAAAGTTGAGCTTTTTTATTTACTGAGAGCTACACATGGAATTATTAATTGGCAATATGCACACATTTATTGCTAATATTACTTTGTTAATATTTCTTGTTTGTTAATTATATTATAAATGACATTACATAGGCCTATTTCAAATCAAAATGGCGAAATTAAAAAAAAGTTTATTAATTTGCGTGAATATTTTTGTAATTTGTTTAACATTTCTGACTTAAAAAAGCAGCTGTCAAATATGAACCGTTTAGTTTAGCTACTTGCATATCTCGCACTTGACGTCGAGTCCTGCTTCTAAAATTTGCGCTCAGCAGCTTCTGTGTGAGCATAAAGCCCGCCTACTCTGATTTAATTGGTTTCCTCAAAGATTTTGACATTGACGAGCGATGACAGACCAATGAGGCTCAGATCAACACACACACCTCTGCATGTGCTCTGTTCGATGCCGCTGCGGATTGAAGAACACACTGATTAATGCAGATTAAAAGACGGGGCGAAGCCAAAGCCTCCCGCAAGTTTCATATAATTGAAAGGTTAATCACACATTTTTTAGGGGGGCTGGACAGAAGTTTAGGGGGGGCTGAAGCCCCAGTAAAAAGGGCCTAGTGACGCCCATGAATAAAACAAAGATTATTGGAGTACATTTTAAAAGAAAATACTTTGGCCCTGTCCCAAATAGAAATCTAAGCCTTCGCAATATTCCATTTTCATGATGTGATTCCGTTTTGACTGTCAGGTAGAAGTCTGCTGTGGATGTCACAGTCTCTGGAATAGTGTGCATCGAGGGTGCATATTGGCTGCAAATTTTAAATTCTGAAACCTAAAATGACAAATGGTACACCCTATGTTATTGTGGACTTAAAGGGTTAGTTCACCCAAAAATTTTAATTAGCCCATGATTTACTCACCTTCAAGTCATCCCAGGTGTACACTCAAAAATAACTCTTTGAATGAACATAAAAAAATCATGGAAAGTATTTCCACATGATTAACTTGCTTTATTTCAGCATTATGCAATTCTGTTATTCCAATTTAATGTACTTACGTTGGGTCAACTGAATGTATTAAGGTTGATTCAACTTATTTACTATGGTTAGGCACAGCTTAATTTAATAGTGTCAACCCAACTAATTTGCAATGTTTTGGACCAACTCATATATTTAAGTTAGCCTAACAAAAGTGCCTACTGCTGAAAGAAAGCCATTTAATCACATGGAAATCCTTTCCATGATTTAATTACATTCATTCAAAGAACAGATTTTGAGTGCATTTACAAAAGCTTTTAAAAAATTGTATTGACTAGCCAGAAGATGGTTTTGTTACATCCATGGCATGCCCAGAGTAGTTTTTTTATTATTAAAACAACTTTAATAGTTATTAGTACACTGTAAAATTTTCAGCTGGCCAAATTGAATTTTTTTAATTTTAATTGAATTAAATTGCATCTATTCAGAGAAATTAAATTTGGCCAACTGAAAAATTAAGATGTGATCGCTCACTAATAAAACTTCAATTGGAGACCTGAATATGTTTTACAGTGTAGGTCCTCACCCCAAGCACATGCTCTACACTTCACCACAATGGTAACCTCCAAAAACACTAACATAACACATACTTTTAAATACCAACATAACA